>JASGAT010364649.1:0-10254 GCA_030220025.1 Chelon auratus
ACGGCAGCACCCGTAGCTTGTTGAGGACAGTAACTGAACCGATATGTGCTTTCACATCAGAGTCTCCAAGAACCAGAAAAGTTTCTAGATTTGTCGCTAGTCGCCTTTGGAAAAAAAAAAAAAACTCGCCAAAAAATTCGCCAAGAGGATTTGAAAGTCGCTGTTGGCAACGCTGCACACAGTGCAAACTGTGCATGCGCGCCCGCTTCTGCGAGTGCCGTTCAGGTGCGTGCCGCTGCTTCAGGAAATGAGCAGTATCACTGAGTTCTTTGGTATCAGTTACGGTAATCAATCACGGTTTTCACGATAATTAAAATTTGAAACGGTAGTACTAACCGTCGGGAATTTTACCGCGGTTTATCGTCATACCGGTAATCGTTACATCCCTAGTGACAGCAAATGATAAGTGTTACATCTACAGATATGGTTGTTGCTATTGGATTTTATGCTAGTTAGCACAACTCACAACAACGGATATATTGCACGGAAAATATAAAAAATAACAGATATTCTGACACTTCCGGTACAAAGACAAAACTGTATACATATAATTGATTCTTAGCTACATAGAGAGTGAAGTACAAGGTGATTCTGGTACCAGTCAACACACTGATGTAGGTCATGTGCACAAGTTGTCACCTGAAGACAAAGTCAGTTAAAGCTTTAACACTGTGGATATTTCTACTTGCTAGGGACCAGGAAGGGAGTCGGCTGGGGGATCTACTGTGCTTCTACCATCTGCTCTACTTATAAAAGCAGGTAAGGTCAATAGAGGCACACATAGTATGCTGGTGAAGTGAACAAGCATCTAAGTTACTCTATGTTTAGAATTTCTTGTTTAAGTGGTGAAGTATTTTCTTCTTTCGCGACAACTACAGGGCAATATTAGAGTTGCCAACGTTCATTCAGACATGGGATAAAACCTAGTAATGCAAAGTCAAATTTACAGAATATAATAGTCAATTTAGTCAGGACATGGGACAATATAAAGACTGTACCGAAAGTTAACTCGCTTGCTTGCTAAACATACTTCATGACTGTCTCTCATCTTAAATTAAGAAAAGTACCAGCAGTCGATGCCCAATGTTTGAACTCCAAAAATCACCATACTAGAGGAACACCTCAAAGCATCATTTCTATACCTCCAGTGTCTCATGCTGTTACTTATACTGAAGTGTCCCGGTAAAGTCTGTACCTGGTTGAGCTGCTCCAGGTCATTAAAGCCCTCCAGGACCCTCCGGTACTTCCTCTCCCTGTACTTCCTGCGGATGAACGTGGCACGCTGCTCTGCAGAAGCCACACTGTGAAGATCCTCCTCCAGAGGAAGATTAGCAGCCCAGAAACTGTTAGCATTCTTGTTCCCAACCTCCAGGAAGAGCTGAGGGGTGGGAAAACATGTAAAAAGGGACAAGTTGAGATGAGAAATATTAGTAGAGCTAGGACTTGCCAAGAGCCAAACCAAAACCAAAAGTGTTGCTTGGTTTTATTCATGTATTAAAACTCTGTGGCAATAAAATGTGTTGCTCGTTGCATTGCCTAGCAATTAATACCATTGTTTTTCTAATATGGGGATATTGCACACACAACATATTTACCTCCACTAATTCATTGCTCCAGATACTGCTGTCCAACTTCAAGCTCCGCACTTTGGAAAGACTTGGCCCAAGGGAGCGGTGTTGTCCTAGCACACAGGAAGACACCAGTCATCAAATAAGAGCACAGAGATTTTGCGAGCAAGTATATCTTCAGAAACGCCTGTCAGGCATGTGCATATATGCACAGCAATCTCCTCAGCGTGCACAAACACACACCAAACGGCAGTGATGGAATAAACAATAAACAGGCAGTTACAAGACAGAGAAACAGAGCATGACTGCGAGCTCATTCTCTCACTCACAACAGACATATTTAGTCCCCTCAGCTCTCCTAATTGGAAATGAAAGCAGAGAACGAGGGCCATTAATTGCTAATGAATCATGAGTAATTCATTGTGTTTGTTGGTCGGCCTGTTTATTTGGGTGAACGAGAGGCTTCTGGGGTTGCTTATGGCCAAAGACAGAGCATACATGCATAATACATTACACAGAAACACGCTATGTGTGTGAATGTGAATTATTGTCCTGTGTGTAGCAGCAGATAATTTTAGATTTAGATTTGGCATGATCTCATTACTGTCTTCCACTCTCAAGTAGAGCAGCTGTGAATGAAATTGAGGGGTTGTGAGCTGTGAAAGGCCATCTTGACACAGTTCGACAGAATACAGATGCAAGCAATCTTTGATTTGACACAAAGACATTAAGAAAGCCAACTAGTCACCATTATTTTCATTACTTACTTAAGAAATGCTAGTGCTAAATTGTGTCTATGCAGAGCAGAACAAATCTTCACATTTTTTAGATTAAGAGTGTTGCTTTCCTCATTCAGTGCAGCGCAATCATATATAATTGGTGTAAATTGATGAACAAATTGGCTACACAAACCTCATGCAGACTAACTGTCCCAAATGTCTCTTCATTATATAACTATGAGCTGTTAACAAACATTAGGACACCAGGATTCACTAACTGACAGGTCTAATTAATCCCAGATTGGATACTGAATTTGATGCGCCACGCTTTGTTCCACTGTGGTCCAACAGTTGGTTACATTGAGGACAACTTACAGTGCCACACCTCCTGTTACAACAGTTCGTTTTTCCTTGAGTAAAAAGAACAGGCATCATTACATTTCTATAATGCTACCACTAAGTTCTCAATTTCTTAAGTTTTATTTCATTTGAAATGTTGCACACCCAAACTAATATTTTTATGGCATGTTATGCTAAGCACAAGATTTATGTAAAGTGACATGTTGTCCATGCAGCTTTGAAAGTTTATGCTATGTTGACAACTAAACTGGTTGTATAATGAATGATGTATATTGAAAAACAGGAGTGGGCCCAGTAGCAAACCTTGTGGAACACCACGAGGCTTTCCAGACATGTTCTATCAGTGTAATCTATTGCATTAAACGGGGGTTAGGTTGCCTACATCTGTATATTGTAGTATTTTTAAATTAATGTAGTTGTGCATGAACAGTGTGACATACAGCCTCCTGAAGGAGGTGTACAGAAACGTGATCCAGGCAGATGTCATTGTGTCATTAGCCAACATGCTCTGAATTAAAGTGCTTTGTTAAACTCTTGGAGTGTCTCCCAACAAAATAGATTTAATGTTTCTATTAAGCACATTTAAAAAAAAAAATCAATTAAACAAGTGAGTATAAGAATTTGAGCTGTTGATATTGATTTAATACAAACCAGTGTAAAACTATAACAGGGGTTATCAGCAGTTTTGGGCTTACAGCTAACCAAACATATTTTGGTTTAGATGTTGAGAGACTACATATAAAAAGTACTTCCTTCATCTCCAGTGTTCTTCTCCAATTTAAATAGTTTTCCGGAAAAGTACACATTAAATACTCCAGTGTGGATGAATTGCTGCGGTGTGGAGTTTAAATCTGATTTGTTCAATCCCGGTGTAGTCAAAATAATAACAAGTCCAGCTTGACAAATGAAGGCCAAAGAGCAAGAGCCTGCCAATTTTCCCTGTGAAGCAGAGAAAATATTTCACTCCGAGCGCCTGCTGCAGCGTTAGAGCTGTGCTCCATCCACTGAGCCATGCACAACCACAGGACCATTTTCACTTGTGTAAGGGTAATGAAGCTAAAACAAAAGTGTGCGTGAGCATGTGGCACCGGATACACAGCGACACAGCACTGTCTTCTCATATAAATAGCCTGTTGTAAATGTCTTCATCTTTCCCATGAAACCAAAACAACACACAAAAGGGCATCCCCATCACGGTAACTCTTACAAAAAAAAAAAAAAAAATGCTCTAGTCTACCAAGGATTTTTCCCCCAATTAAAAACTTTCCCGGTGACTACAGCGACAGTTCATGGAGCACTTTCCAAACCCTCTGTACTTGTGTGGCATTTTCCCCCTCACTCAGTGACGAGTCAGGAGGAAATGGAGCAAGACAATGAGCACTGCATTTTTTTTATTTTTTGTGTTACCATGGAAACTGTTGCCAGCAGTCTACAGGTTGCATCCTGGTTTAAAGAAGTTTAATGCAATTACATGTGTGGAGCACAGCCTTCAAGGGCTTTCAAACAATGTAATTTCCTCTGGTAGTTGTATTGAATGGTGGGAGAAAGGGCAAAAAGAACGAATGTGTAGGGGGAAGGGGGATTTATAAGAACAGTATTAGATTGGTAAATCATTTTTCAATTTTCTTTTCATATTGCTTGTTAACATGTCCCCACAGGTGGAGACCAAAACAAAGTTTACTGCCCATTAAATGCCAAATAATTAATACGTTCGTACATATTATAATAATAATTATTCCAAATTATTTGTTTGTTGTATATGTATGAGTTTAAACATATTTTAATTCTTGAATTAACCTATTACTGTACCTAAAGGCTCGGCTGGGTATATTCTGAACATATGGGCAATTTTTTTGAAATCTAGCACAGAACAGTTACATAGTTATCCTGAAAATAAGCCATTTTTTTTATCAACACAGTGACCAAATTTATAAAGTTAGAAAGCATTGCCTTCCATTGCCATCCATTTTTACCATTTTTACCAGATAACACCAAGTATAATTTTGAAAAGAACAGTAACTTTGCCAAGTGTGGTAAGACGCCACAGTCGAATAAGGGTCCTCTTGTGACAACGAAAGCTCAAAATATGATTCAGTATTAAAACTTTTTTTGTCCTTCTAATAAAAAGTGAAAGGCCCCAAGAACTATCTATTCATTTTGCGCATAATTTGATGCTGGCACTGACTGCTTGTTTTAAATCCATATGTGGTGGATGGTGTGTGAGCATTCAAGTTTGATTTTATTTTATTAGAAAATTCTACACATTTTTTATTTTTTAACACACTTTACTAAGGCTTTTATTCTGGTAGTGCACCAGCATTCTGTTCTGTTTTTCTTAGTATCAAATTGACATAAAGGTCTATAATAATCCAAAGTGCATGCAAACAAAGACAAAATATTGAAGGATGAAGCTGTTCTACAACAAGGAGTGGGGTTCCAGGCTATTAAACTTCGTTCTGTCTTGACACACACACAAAAAAGGGAAAGCCAATCTGGGATCATTTTAACCATCACCCTTCTCATTACATCCTTCCTCTTCCTCTTGTTCAGCATTTCTCTTTATTGTCCGTGTCAATAAAGCGTTAAGAGTGCTAATTAAAAGCGTGAGCAGTCACTGGTGCTCCAAATGGACCGCAGCCTAATTTGAGGACGGCGCAGTGTGCAGGACAGTTTCCTGGTTACAAAAAGTCACCCTGTTGCTCTAAATTGAGTGTATTAAACACCCCCTGGAAATGAAATCATTTAAGGTTTGAAAAAGGATGCAGAGTATCCGACACGCACCAATTACATGTGTTTTTGCGGAGGCGGAGGTGGCGAAATATGGAGGCGGAAGAGGGAGTTTGGAGCTTGCATAAAAAAAAAACTAAAAAAAACCCACTACAACCAAATATATCGCTGCACATCAAGCACGGCTGCTGCTCAACTCTAATCATGTTTAGCAGGTCAAGAAGCAGTTCGGGATCCCCTGAGTTGTCGCCTGTGGCTTAATCTTTGTTGTCATTTCATCTGAGCCATCCAGTATTGCCAAATAGATTAGAGGAGTCCAGGGGCCAGGCGACAACCCCCATGAGTGGCTTATCACCTGAGATCTTATTCTGAAAGAGCCCGCGGGTCAGAGTGCATGCTCACACACGGCTAAGGCGTCATGCCACACATACAGAGAGGAGGGCTGAGTACCAACAGGAAAGGCTTTTTATTTATTTATTACATTTTTTAATTTATCACGACTTTGACTCTTGCTCAGTTTTGAACTTCTTTAGGTTGTTTCTTATTAATTTCTGCGTATATGACGTTAGTAACTCTGCAAGTTAAATTGCAGAGTTGCTAACGTAAAAAGTAAAGTAAAATTATACATTTTATGTCCATGTTGATATAAGGTATATACTGCATAGAACTAAGCTAAGCTAACCAACATAGCTAACCATATATAGCTAGTTGATTGCTGGCCATTTACATTGCTTAATAACGGCCTTTGTCAGAATTAACAAGGTGTTGACCTGGCCTCCAAATTCACTAGATCCCAAACTGATCAAGTATCTGTGGGATGATCCACAGAGGCCCCTCCCCTCAATCCATAGGACCCAAAGGCCCCCACTAACATTTTGTTGCCAGACACCACAGGACACCCTGAGAAGGCCCATGTTCATTCTCTGATTGGACATGGGATTCTCTCACAACTGTTTTGGAGGCACAAGGGAGACCTACACAATATTAGGAAGATGGTCATAATGTTATGGTGGATCGGTGATTGTACGTTGGATTTCCCTGATTGCGAGGTTGTTGTGTCTTTCTCTTAGGGTCTTGAATTAAAAAGTTTTCATGACAATTTCACCAGCTGGGAACTGAGAGAACTGTGAACTCATTTTCAGATTATTCTGGCATCACATGAGCGCATTATAAATACACGCAAAATGGTGAACAGGCAGGGCACTTGGCAATTAAATTTCAGTAATGAATTTCTATGAGCAGCCTAGTGTAAATGTGAGTCCTTGAGTCAGTGCACAGCAGGACAGAGCGGGACATCTACGTGAGTTTTGTCCAAAGGCGAACATGCAAAGAAACTTCATACTAATTTACTTGGGTGTCTTGCTCAAGGACACTTCGCCATGTGGCACGATCCGGGGATCGAACCGCTCTACCGACCGAGCCACAGCTGCCCCTCTAGCAACCAGAGGCTGCAACAATAATACAATAAATCCTGGCCAAAACAAGAATATCAGCACAATATAACAAGAATAACATGAAGAAATGAACCAACGCAGTGTATTCACACGTCATATTTCAGGGGTCAGGGGTCGCCCTTGCAGGTGAGGTTTAACAACTTTCAAGCGAAGTGTGGCTGCTTGCGTCTGTTTCACAAAGCTGCGTGTAGGCGGGTGTGAGGACTGCTTTCCTGCCATATGTAGATATAACGTGCTGCTCATCGGCATGCAGACCCGTGTGAGGGAAGCCTGGAGTGAACCAGCCCGCTCCTTACCTGCGCATTTCTTACAGATGACCACGCCCAGGTTGACCGACGCCCACTCCGGCTCCGGGGCGCGGCAGTCGGCGCAGCTCCTGTTGGCCTCGTTGAACCAGATCTTCTCCGCCACTTCATAGTCGTAGAGCGTCTCGGCGATCGATTCCTTGACCGCTTCAATCCACTCCGCCTTCTCCCGTTCTGACTCGGCCGTGAAGCTGCAACGATAGATTTTTTTTTTTTTTTTTTTTTGTGCCCAACACATACCTCACTGTTATTGATTTGATTTGAGAGAGCAATTAAACAGCATAGTATCGCTTGGCGGGGTTATGGGGGCGTGCAGATTTTTTTTTTAGGGTGGGGGCGTGGGGTTGCTAAGTGTGTGTGTGTGTGATTGCAATAGATTTGGTGAAATTGATAGAAGGAGGGGAGAGGGGCAGGTAAAATCAATCCGTCTCACCGTGCACGGCCAGAATCTATAAAGTTCTCATGCAGGATATTTTTCCAGGATATTATTTCTACATTATACCAAGGAAAGGAAAAAAAAAAAAAAAGCTTCGGAACGCATTAAAAAAAAAAAAATCACGCTGAACACTCTTGTCCCATTGGGACGTGGAACTGTAGCTCTGTTGATCCGAAGGCGATTAAAACTAAAACAATTATGATGAGTGTGGTCACATAATGACGCTCCTTCTATCGTTCGGCACGTCTAAAAACACCGCCGCGCTCTGATTTGCCACATTTCACCGCGGCGCAATTATAAATGGGAGAATGATTTGCAAGCATGTGTCATTAATAGTGACTGAGGCTCGGATGCACGCTAACAACCTGGCGACTGTAATGAGACGTCACGCACACGCCGGTCTTATTACTCACAGTCAGTCACATACACGGGCCGCGTGTCATTTGTGTGTGTGCATAAATCTTTCTCCGCCTGTATCAGTAGCTTTCCGAGGCAATAGTTTTGGCGCACATGGTCATCGAGCGTCATAGGAGGGGACAGACGGCGCAGATTCCCGATGGGAGAGTGCCGCGTTTAAGCGCATGCCTCGTTTTGTGAAGTTGCAGAATATTTCAGGATTAGCCAAACGAATGCTAAGTCTGCATAATAAGCAATCTGCATGCACATGTGAGCTTTAGTTAGGAAAAGGCCGGCAGATTGACGGAGATATAAAACTGAGAGGAAAGAGAGACAGAGAGCGCCCTAGCCTGACTGAAAGGAGCACTTAGAAAGGAGAAATGGGACCGCCGGTCTCCATAGCAACCTGGCAACCGGTGTAAAGTAAGACGGAAGACGTGGGGGAGACAGAGAGAGAGGGAGAAAGAGGGAGGGAGGACGTTGCAAAGGGGGGAGGGAGGCTTTCGCCTGGAGCAGAGGATGTGCACCGGGCCAGCCTCGCCCAAGTCGGCCAGCAGAGATCGATAGGTTGATTGGGTTCAGCCGTTCCCGTGCCCACCGGTCTCTGCCCAGGGCCCATCTGAAGAGATGACTGCTCACATCGTGTGCTGAACTGCAACGTGGCCTCCAAAACCCACCAAGGAGCTGGGAGTGGGGGGGTGGTGGGGGTGGGGGACGGCGGCACCAGAGTAAGTGAAGGTGCCACAGAGTTTTAGCTACATGGAGTGAAGGCTGGTCTCAGATGGGGCCACAAAGTAAACTAGTAAGGACTGTGGGTCTTTAAAAAGAAGAAAAATTAACCGAAATTTAATTTGTTAAAGATTATATCAAAGACCTCACACGTAAGAAATGAAGAGAAGTAAAATCATCCAATAAATTAACGATACACAAATTGTTGCATTCGCTCCAGCTATAAAATTAGCTCCAACTTAGCTCCTTCAAAGCGGTCTCGCGCGCTGCTCAAACACGTCAATCGCCCCTCGCGTCGACGCACGTCCATCATCCGCCACAAGCTGTAATAACAGAGCTCTCAGGCTTTTAAGCGCCGCTCCCGTGTAATTATCAAAATGTAAAATGTATCAAAGGGTGCAACGAATACAGTAATCTGCGGATGTGAAAATATACCGTGAGCGAAACGTCAGTCAAATTAAATATATCTCGTGTCATTAAAAGAAATGTGTGGAAACTTGAAAGGAACAGTTTGACATTTAGTGGGAAACTCTGACTGCCTTTTTTATTTTTTTGAAGGCTGATACCAACTGTGACACTTATGTAAACATAATGGCGCAACACTCACTACATAATAGCGCAACACTCACTACAGTACATTCAGCACTTTCGCCAGACTAAGTCTCTCAGTGCTGAATGTACCGCCCAACATTCTTGTAAAATAGGTGAAACAACATGGTTGTGTCATATGTGGCAGGAATACACTTGCAAGCTGCCAACTACCTATCAAACCAAAAGAAGAAGCAGCAGACGACAATGATAAACTTGCTAACTTCGGATCAGAAAGCAGCAAAGGGGGTCGGTTCTACATATGGCACGACAGGTGTGCGAGGAGTTCAGGAAGTTCATGGCAATCAGCCACAACATTAAAACCACTGGCAGGAGATGAAAGTAACATTGACCATTATGAGACAACTCAATGTTCGGCTGGGAAACTTTTGGACCTGGCATTCATGTGGATGTTACTTGTGTACCACCCACCTAGACCAGACCCCCACCCCGTGGGGCCCTCAGAAGGCCCATGTCCTTTCTCTGATGAGTCACAACTGTTTTAGAGACACAAGGGAGACCTACACAAGTATCTATTACATTAGGAAGGTGGTCATAATGTTGACTGATCGGTCTAAGAGTGGATCCGTAAACACCTCACACTGCAAATTACCCAGTCCCAAAACTGCTGATTTGAGCCACGCTCCCGAACTGTGACAAAATCATTTCTTGGCCAGGTATACTGTGACTTCCTAGAATCTATTTGTAACTTGATGTTTTTACACTTTGGTTTCCAGACTTCATACTAAGCTGACAGTCTTTTCACGGATTTGAGAGCGGCATCGATCTTCTCATCTAACTGGAATAAATGTCAAACAATTCCAGAAAAATAAAAAAAGAGACCTTTTAACATTCAGTTTTCCACCTGACCTTCACGGTCTGCTTGAAGACAGCTCCGGGGTTCCCCGTTCACCCGAGGGTTTATTATCGAGTCCCCACTCATGAAAATGTATTTTATATATAAAAAAAAAA
>JASGAT010364666.1:0-29315 GCA_030220025.1 Chelon auratus
TTGTGTACCACCTCCGCTTCCAAGTCTTTGGAAAAAGTCATGCAGCGGAGGGGGAGCAAGACTATGTAGTACTTTGTATACAAAACAAACATACTTGAAATGTTTGAAATTGGCAAAGCTTAAAAATTTATGTCTCTCTAAGATATCACAATGGTGAAATGACAAAGCCTTTTTATCAAAAGTTTTTCTTAAATAGAGATTCAATGCTTTTAAGAGTAGTGTCACAAAGGGGTAGCAGGGGTTGGGATTTAGGACCCAGATGCAGGACTTGAGGAGGCAGGAGTTGGCAAAAAAAAGGTTTTAATTAACAAAAAAAACCCAAACTTATAAAAAACCAAGGGTGCTGCTCAGGAAATCCAAAAAACACAACGTGGCATGAAACATGAAAATCTATGACATGAACTTGGCTTGAAACACTTTCAAGAACGTGGACAAACTATGATTTGGAACATGGTAAACGAGCAGTATGATGCGACAGAGACAAAGGGGAAGGCAGGGCTATATATACACATGAGGAACCGGGGTGATGAGACACAGGTGAAGCAAATCAAGAGACAAGACAAGGTGAAACCAATAACCTAATCAAAGGGACAAAAAAGGCATGAAGCAAGACAAACAGGAAATCGAGAACTTAGCAAAATAAAACAGGAAACAGAACAGAAAAAACTAAACACTAACCATGACTATGAAAACCAAGAACTTAACAAAATACAATAAACAGAAACACAAGAAACTAAACGATGATGGAGAACATGACAGAACCAAACAGAAACCATGACAGAAACGAAATACATGACAGACAACATGACGGACAACATGACGGACAACCAGAACTTAAAATAAAACAGGAAACCGAACAGAAAACTAAACACTAAACATGATTGAAAACATAACGGAAACCATGACAAACTAAGACATGACGGAAGACATGACAGAAACATGACAGAAAATATGACAAGTAGTTATGCTAGTTAATGACCAGTTTGTGAAACAATACTCAATATGTGAAAAAAATCATAGTATATAAGAACAACTTGGCAGCTTTGGTGTCAAGAAATGGCCTAACTTGTTTAAAATGTTGCAAATTGAATTTAACTTTATTGGCCACCTTTTTTACATAGCTTTTAAAAGTTAGGGTGGAGTCATATACGACTCCTAGATACTTGAATTCATTAACAAGATCAAGCTCCTGTCTTCTAGGGAACACAATAGAATGCGATACCTTCATGTTTTGTTTGGTAAATGCCATACAGACTGTTTTTTAAATAAAGACATGACTTAGTGAGCCAGTCGTCAATGTGAGCCATTGCAGATGTAAGTGTGGATGCTATCTCTTGGTAGTTCTTAGCATGTGTAAAGATTACAGCATCATCTGCATACATCCGAATATCAACATTTTTACATGCCTCTGGCAAATTATTTATATAAAGAGTAAACAGGATTGGACCAAGTATGGAGCCTTGGGGAACCCCTACTGGACATTCACAGGGTGGGGACTTTAAATCATCAGTGCGAACACATTGCTTTCTGCTGGACAGGTATGATTTTATCCAGTTGAGAGCTTGTGCAGAGAAATTAAAAATATGTTAGTTTAGATAAAAGAACTTCATGATTAACGGTATCAAAAGTGCGCTTTAGGTCTAGGAAGACAGCACCAACATAAGAACTCCTATCTAGGTAGCCTTTGACCTTTTCCAAAAACAAACAATTGGCTGTTTCTGTTGAGTGATGGGCCCTGAACCCAAATTGCATAGGATGGAGTGAATTATTGCTTTTATTGAGATGTTGAATCAGTAATTTAGCCACCCTTTTTTCGACTATTTTAGAAACTACAGGTAAAATACTGATTGGTCGATAATTGGCCATATCTGACCTATCACCTGATTTAAAAATAGGTGTGACCAGGGCCATCTTCCATGCTGAACTGATTAATCAGATATGTAATAGGCTGTAGGAGGGCCTCTTTGTGCCTTTTTAAAAAGTTAGTATCAAGGCCATAGATATCCATGGCCTTAGAATTTTTTAAGCCACTGATGGTATTTGCTACTTCTGTTTCAGTTATTTGTTGTAGGTGGAAAATCGGCTGTGCATAATTAATGGAGCAAGTAGAGTCGCTAGGTGAATTAAAAAGTTGGGCTATTTCATAAACAGAGTCGAGAAAAAAGGTGTTTAGTTTTGTAGATATGATGGTTGGATCTGTAACTAGTTCATTATTAATTTTCAACTCTAGTTCTTTATTGTTATGATTCTGTTTTCTGACAATCAACTTGTTGATGGTTTGCCATATCTTCTTCTCATTTCCTCTTGCCTCTTCAATAGTATTAATGAAGAAGTTGGCTTTAACTTGTCTTAATCTTTTTATTACTTTATTTTTTAATGAAGTGAATTTTTGTCGGTCTGTTGTGAGACCTGATTTTAAAGATTGTTTCAGTAATTGATCTCGTTCCTTCATAAGTTTCCTATGCTCTTCATTAAGCCAGGGCAGTGTGTCCCTGCTTTTCTTTTGGCTCCGCTTTCTGAGTTAGGGCCCCATGACTTTCTTAATTGTTGAGCTGAATTGCTCACAGTCACTCTCCAGGTCTCCTTTAGAGAGGACCCCGCCCCATTCAATGTCTCTCAATGCTAACCCAAGATTTTCCTGCTGACTAATTGGAACTGATTCATATTTACGTACGGGTGTGGCTGAGGAATGAAAACGATGTTTTTTTTAGCTTCCTGGCAAAGAGAATGATATTGTGATCTGACAGCCCTGTCATTAGGTTAAAGGTCTTAGTAATTCTTTCTGGTCTATTTGTGAACAATAAGTCTATTTTAGTTTCAGACTGATTAGTTATTCTTGTGGGTTGTTCAATTAACTGCGTATGGTTGAAATAGTCGGTGATGTTTTTAAGCTTTTTTCTCCCACCCTTATCACTCCAATTGACATTAAAGTCCCCCATCAATATAACCTCTTTGTTAAAATCCAAACTATGAAGGTTTTTTAACTGATCATAGAACTCAGGTTTTGCTGAGGGTTTTCGATATAGGCAGATTAAAGTAAATGCCATTTCAGTTGAAAGTGAAATGTTGACACTAACACATTCAATATCAGTTTCCCTACACCACTGAATTTGTTTGCATTTAATAGTACTTTTCACATATAATAAAACTCCCCCTCCCCTCCCATGGTCTCTCTCTTTCCTAAAAACATCATATCCTGGCATGGCAATAAGGGCCTCCGGGGAGGAACCAGTTAACCAAGTCTCTGTCAGTCCAAGAAAATCAATATTAGAATTTACAAGCAAGTTTTCCAGCTGTTCACCTTTAGTTGCCATACTCCGAATATTTAAATGTCCACCAAACAACCCTTTAGCGTTTTTTTTTTGTAGGTGTTTTTTCATCACGGGATTCCTAGGTTTGACTGACGGCGTAGTCAATGTTGGGCCTACACCATGATGGTCTGGTATGTTTTGGGACTCACCACTGTAGATGTTATTCTGCTCTTGCAACGCGATGACCTCCTTAACACTGCCGCTGGAGTTTGTTGGACTAGACATAGTCAGCTGTAGACGCACTGGGGCTGCAAATCTGCTGAACAGCCACCAGCAAAGGCCCCCAACCGAGCAGCAGGTATAAACAACCATGGCAGCACGGGGGGTAAGTAGGGACAGGCCATTGATCGGATAGCGAGCAGGGGCCGCCTGTAGCAGCACCAGGGGAATGCAGGGCAGTGGTAGTCCGGGCCTAGCATTGGCTACGAGCAGGTTGTTGAGGAGAGTTGCCAACAGGGCGCTGTGAAAGATGCCGGTGTGTGTTTTCGCTGTTTGTTGCGGTCCGGGATTACGTTCTACATCACCAGCAAGGAGTAATATTAAGGTGAGTTGAACGAGCCCGTGGCGTGAGTTAGATGGCATTTCACGCGATGTGGAAGACACCTTTGCGTATCCATTGATGTCAAGTTTAGAGTACAGCAATGTGTTGGCTGCTGCCAACTCAGGTGTTTTCTTTGTTAAAGCAATGTTGCACAGACAGCAACAACAGCGCAACAATGTATAGAGCTGTAATCCAGTGATGTACTGAAAGTTTGGGTTTAGATGGTTTAGACAAGCAGCATAAACAACATGCAGCACCTGCCAAGCTATATGCGTGCACGTCTCTGTCCACCATCTTAGCCCCCTTTGGGATCTGCTGGAGAAGGCTTTGTGCAGTGGTCAGACTCTCCCATCATCAATACAAGATCTTGGTGAAATATTAATGCTTGTCAAAACAATGCCACAGCGAACGAGTGCTGTAATCAACGCTAAAGGAGGTCCAACAACCTTTTTTTTTGGTGACAACTTTTTTTTTGGCCAGGCAGTGTATCACGGGCTGGGGATGGATGGGCAGGTCAGTCAGAGATTCTATTGAACAAGACAGGTCTCCAGTCTATCACAGGGTATGAACCTCCATTCTTTGCCTCTCATGTATAAATGTAATGAATATGTTGTTCCATGTTGCAAATAACAACCCTGCTGCACCCCCTAATCACAGTTTCCATTTCGTGCAGTGATATGCAACAGTGTCATTTAGTCTGAAAATAAATAAATGATGGTTCTCTTTCCAGTAGCACTGCTTCTGCTTCCCTTTGATGCCAACCACCTAGAACTGGTAGTCTTTGTAATTTGCCCTCACCACATTCTTTTCACAAACACACCGTATTCCGTGTGTGTTGGTGTGTGTGTGTGTGTGTGTGTGTGTGTGTGCCTCTTCTTCTTCTCATCTCTGCAGTTTGATTGTTTTGTGGTTTAATCGCAGCTTATTCCTGGGCCTTGTTTCCTTCTCCATGTTGTCACTTCATTCTCCTCCTCCTCCTCCTCCTCCTAGTCTCCGAGGGCTTGTTTTCTGTTCGTGCCATGGCTCTTTTCACGTGTCCCTTGCCAGCAGAAATTGATGCTTAAATACACAGGAGGAAAGAACAAAACAAATAGACAAACATCAGCCAGAGAACAGATGCAGAGAGGCTGCAAATTCTCTGTCTGTGTGACATTGGACTGATCGTGAGGGAACAGTGATGGTGTAACACAGTGAAACATCCTTCGCTGCTGCAGCACTGTGTTTGAGACATTCAGTCTCTACTTCGCACATGAGCTTTATGTGAGAAATACAGAAAGGCTCAGAGACACTGGCTTTAAAATTAATCATCAACCAAAGGAAAGTAAAATAAAATAAACGGAAGAAACTGTTTATATATCTTTGGTGCAATTCTACAGTTAATGCATTTGTTTGATGCACACAATGCTATGCTATGCTGTGTGCTGCAGCTCTACCTGTGCTCCATAAACGACCCCTATGATAATGGCAAGTAATGGAGTCACAGGGATGAACACATCAGTTCTATGTTCTAGTTCTCTAACAGTTCTCTTATCATCTACTGTCTTGCTGTCATGTATATGCCCCCTGCAGTCCTCTTGTCATCTCAGAGCAGCCAGTAACCATCCAGCAGAGCAGAGAACTCAGGACTCCTTGGCAGGGATGTCCCAATCACTGACAATCAAAGCCAGTATTAAAATGTGTAGAATTGACTTCACTCTTCAAGGTAACCTGTGGTTTCTGTCACATTAGTCAAAGTACTTCATGTTGCACAGTTATTAACTACAGTCACACACTTTGTACTGTCTCCAAAAAATCTAAACACAAACAATAGTAGCACAAGCCCCGATCACCAAAGACCAGCAACTCTGACGTGTTGAGATCTTGGAACATGGTCACGTCACTAAAAGGAAAAACACAAACAGTCGGTCCTTGCATGGGAAAACCACAGTAAAAATAACAGGAGGTGAGAAAATAAGGTTGAAAGCTGCATTTAAAACTTCACAGGTAAAGAAACCTATGGCGAGAGTTTGAAAAAGACGGGACCTAAAACTGGTCCCAAAGAGTCTCTTTACAAGTACAAAGAGAAGTCATGCCATTGTTATCCAAATTTCATAAACACAGATGTGATGATTTTTAAACTTCTGCACAGAGGAGATATGAAACCATAAACATGTTTAATGCAATTTCTAGAGTCTGTGTCAGATTGTGAACTAATACATTGAGCATATAGATTTGCCATAATTCCTTTTTTTTTAACAGACGACAGCGTCACTCAGTTCTCCATTTGCCATCTCAGCTCAACAATCTTATCAGAGCTTAAGCAAAAGGTTCTCCAGAGAGAAGCAGAGAAAAGGCCTGCAGAGGATGTGAATGTGTGAAGCACACTGCCTCAAACACCACAGACAGATATCAAACAGTTTATCAGTCAGCCAGAGAAACCGTGCTGGAAGATGGAATGAGGAGAAGAGGGTGATGATGAGGAGGAGGAAGGAAACAAAATATGAAAAGAAACCAAGAGAGGTCAGGTGAGTCAAAGGTAACCATCGTTATGATAATACCAAGCCCATCACAGTGCAGCAGTCTGCGCTGAGCCAAGCCGTTCAACGGAAAATTTGAGGAATTAGGCAGGTGATGAAAATGATAAAAAGAAAGAAAGGCGTTATGATATCCTGTCACTGCAGAGGCACTTGACATTTCTGATGACATTTGAGCCTGTTTGAATCTGCTTGAAAATGGAGCGTTTGATCCCAACGCAATGCTACACTTAAGAAAAAAAACTCCTATCTGCCAGATTATGCTGCTGTATTATGTGAAGGTATTATGCAGCGCTAATAGTGCATGTAGATACTTCACAAATGATACTAAAAATGCCTCGCATCACACACAAGGAGGATTTGGCCCTTCACTAAAAGAATACTACCGAGTATGTAAATGCCCACAAAAGAATGAGGGCTTAACAGATTTGACTCAAACAATGGCACACAGCTCTTTTCCCAGGATGCAACTGTCCGTCAGAGAGCAGGATTAAGGCTTCGGGTTGTGACAATGTGTTGAATGAAAAAGGACAAAGAGACACCTCTTTTATTACAGCGATGTGAATATAAGTGCTTCCCTTGTTATGCCTGACGAATGATTAAAGCCTGAGGAGAGAGACAGATGAGAGACAGAGGCTATGCACTGCCCCCTGTAGGATAATCCTGCATACAGCATACAGACCTGGTGAAGTGTGCTGCAAAACACAACCACTGTCATAACTGGGTTTATGGTTCACTGCATCATGGCCGGCTTTGAGCTCAGCCTGTTCTTCTATTGTCTAAAGTAGCTGCAATGAAACTGAAAAACAAGGCTGCAAACTCATGTCATAATGTTGTTCTGCATCACGTCACTGATATGTTAGATTTCTGTCTATCAGAATCATTTTTCTTTCTAGGTGGTTTCTGCGTTTGAGCATTTGACTCTTTTTAAATGATCTTAATGAGCTGCTAATGAGCTTCCTGGTTCTTAGTTTAGTTTAGTTTAGTTTAATCCTAAAAGATTTAGATGAACACAGACAAGTCAAAGTTTCTTGTTTCAAGTATCTGATCCTTGTCATCTATTGATATATTAAAAACAGATGATGACCAAATGTAATTCATTGATTTATTGTCTGTTTTGACTGTAAAGTCTCAGATATTGCCATAGACCAAACTATTCTTTTTGTTTTTAGTCTAAAGATATCTGTGGGTTCTTTAAGGCTAGATAGATTTAATTGTTTTAAAAAATCTTAGCAAATCAAATGTTTCTGTTCTACTGACCGATCATTTTGATTATTTTTAGTAAGATATCCCACATTTTAAAACTCTGATATCTTCATCCAATCAGAGTAGAGAGGCGGTTTGCTGAGCAGGATCTCTGACTGCCCTCTTATCAGCCTCAGCAGCCCCTCCACCAATCACACTTCACACAGCTCTGCTAGTAGAAAAAGAAAATTGCTGCAGAGCCAATTCCAACATGGTGGCATGAGAAGAGAAACCAGAAGCTGATTCCTCTGATATAATGAAGCTCATAACACTGGGCTCAGGTTATTAAACACTGACAGGATTACTGCCCTGCACATCCTGATTCCAGATGCAAGGTCAGCATTCCTCAGCCAAATCTTCACACACAGACACACACACACAGAACACACTGTAGCTTCTGGAGCTGCAGCAAAGCCACCACAGAGAAGTCACAATGAGTCAGGGTGTGGTCAGTTAATGTCACAGATCAGAGATCAGAGGTGAAGCACAGTTGAACGTCCATGGTTTAGGTCAGGTAGTTAACTGTGCAATAGTTTTCTATTCACACTATACAACAGCACCTAAACCCTCCATAAATGACCTGTAAACTACTTTCCTTCAGCAACAAGTTGCATTACTTCATGACGGAAACAATCTATATTGTTTCTGACTAATACATTTATGGGATGAGAGATTCTCTAGTTTAAACATGAAGCTGAATCCAGTTGTCCTTTTCTACCCCATAAGCACAGGAGCCCATGGATGGTGCAGCCTCTGCTCTCTATCTTACTGTTCACAGTTCACATTATCTGTGCTCCCAGAGTCCTTTTTTTCTTTATCAAATAATCCCAGGGTTGGAGGAGATCTCAGGAACCTTCGGCTCTTTGTCCCACAGTTCCTGTTATGAAAGGTAGAAGAGGAAGAAAAGAAAAGAGAGTGAGAACAGACAAACAGAAAGGGACAGGGTCAGGACACACCTTTCCAGGTAAGTGAAAATAAAATGACATGGGCAGTGGTCTTGTTCCAAACTCAAGCTAGAATAACTTCATGAATAGAATAGAATGTCTTTATTTGTCATTGTGGTACAATGAAATTAAGGCGGCCAGATGTCCCCTTTTAGGTGCAGTAAAAATAAAAATAAAAATAATAAATAAGGTAAGGAATGAAAGAATATGTACAAAACTATAAGACTATAGACACTGGCATGACATAACAACTGTTACTGCAACATGAAGTTATTGCACTTGTTTGAGAGAACTTATTGCACATTACACATAAGTTGGACATATCAAATGATTGCACACATGTTCTGCACATTACTATGGTAATTATTCACTTTATTTCTTTATTGTTTGAGTTGTTCAGTGCGATTATGGCTCTCACATAGAAGCCGTTCCTCAGTCTATAACTTCTGGCCTTCAGAGTTCTGTACCGTCTACCAGATGGTAGCAGTTTAAAGACTGAGTGTCCAGGGTGGGTTGTGTCCTTTATTATCGCCTGGGCCTTCCTCAGGCAGCGGGAGTGGTATAGATCCTGTAGAGAGGGGATGGGGCAGCCGATGCTCCTCTGGGCTGGTGACGACCCTCTGGAGCAGACCTTCCTGTCTGCTGCAGTGCAGCTGGAAAACCACACGCAGCTACAGTAAGTCAGGATGCTCTCTATGGAGCATCGGTAAAAGGACACAGCCCTGAGGGGAGCCGGTGCTGAGGATGATGGTTGAGGAGACATGGGGACCACTCTCACCCTCTGAGAGCGATCGGTCAGGAAGTCCCTGATCCAGAGGCAGATGGAGTCAGAGATTCCCAGTTCTGACAGCTTGGACACCAGTCTGTTGGGGAGGATGGTAGTAAACACAGAGCTGAAGTCCACGAAGAGCAGCCGTGCGTAGCTCCCTTGCTGTTCCAGATGGGACATAGCACTACTGCATCCTCCGTGGACCTGTTAGTCCTGTAGGCAGACTGGTACACCCCTGGTGTAGCTTTAGACTCCTAACTCTTACCCTGAGACATCCTTCATTTTAATTACTGCCACACCAGGCTTGTAATGTCGGACCATCGGCTAATTATACCACAGTGTGCTGTTCTATTCAGTGGCAGTTGTCTTGGATAAACAGCCGACATATGAAACCAACTGGCCACCCACCCTGCTGCTGCAGCGTCAGCAGAGAATCATCAGGCTCTGATTATATGTTGGAGTCTGGACCTTGTGTCTATGTGGTGTCCGTTTGGCTCTATCGGAGCAGATCACTGCCTTCCTCCCACTGAGGCCACAGCACAGTGTGGTGGCCACAGACTGCTGCTCCCGCTGATGGCGACAAACGGGACAAAGAGGGAAAGGAAATAAAAATTGAAGGTGACTTTCAAAGACTGGCAGGTCTCTGTCCCTATATGCAGTAAGTGTCAGACACACCACCTCTAAATGGGGGTTCATCTCATAGACCTTCTGGCTATTTGATGTTAAATGTGGATAATTTTAGATAGTGATGTACATAAAGGTGACGCCAAAGTCACTGTGTGAAAGCACGACTAAAAGCAACAGTTTTATGGACATTCATTGCATTTGTGAACACATTTTGGATTAGTCGTGAGGTGCTGGAGAAAAGGTGCCAAAAAAAAGAAGAAGGTATTTCCTTCCGATCAATTTCTTAACTGCTACTACTGTCTCAGTGATAATCAGCGCATCACAATCCTTCCTTTTTGAATTTACAAAACAGTTTCACAGAAACAGTCACACAAGATTGATCACCTCTCTTTCTGCTGCTTTATACAACCACATAGAAACACCAAAAATGACTTAAGCATGCTGACTCCACTCACCTTGTTCACTTCACTAAATATTAAATAACTTTGCATGAACCTCAAACATCATCAGTAAAAGATTACTCTAGGATATCCGTTTGGATCAGGTATTAACCCTTTATAGGACACTCATTGAAATACTGTTATTGTAGGGCATGACAAGACTTTTTTTATCTTTGTGAAAGTTTCCAAAAAAATTAATTTTCATGTGGAAAATCATGTTCAGTGAATTTGCTATATATGGTTTACTCCCCTTAAGTGATAAACAAATATAACCATGTATTTAGACCATTAGAATACAACAGCACTCAACATACACATTATCACATTAGACAACATTAGGCCACTTCTTTGTGATACCTAATACACTCAGCGTTCATGCAGAGGTGGACCTTGTAGACCACATCTGACCCTGATTTGACCTGAGAATATTGCCTTGATCTTCTCTGATTGGCTGATTGGTGAAAACCACATGCTTCTCAACCTCACTGAGAGACACAGGGACGCAATTTAAAATGTGTGTAGAAGTTACCATATATGGTTCCTCGCCCCATACAGAGGTAAACAGTGTAGAAGTGAACCATTGTTGTCTTTAGCTGCCACAGGAAGTACATCCTCTGCTGTGTTTTTTTGATTAGGACACTGATGTTCAGCTCCCATTTGAGGTCCTGGGACATGATGGTGCCCAGGAAACGGAAGGACTCCACAGTGTTGACTGCAGAATCACACAGGATGATGGGGAGGAGTGGGGCTGTGTTCTTCCTGTAGGTCAAGTGGGCTGTCCTTGAACCAGAGGGTTGGTGGTTCAGTCCCTGGTGCATGGACAGTGTCCTTGGACAAGACACTGAACCCTGAGTTGTTTCTAGTGTTTGGAACTGGTGTGAATAAACTTCATTCATACCCTACTCATTCCAGCTAATCAGCTATGTATATAGTCTTTATATTTACTTCTATTTCTGTTTGTCGTAGGTTTGTATATACAACTCTTGTACATTCACTCTTGCACCGATATTTCTTATTAACTAGTGTTTTTCAAGAGTGTTTTGTGCAACTGAGCCACAGTGACCAAACAATTTCCCTTGTGGATCAATGAAGTCTGTTGTCCACGTCCAGTTTCAGTAGGCTACCCTGCAAACTAACATGATGAGAGCACAGAGCTAGAATAAGAAACCCATTTTTAATTTGCTCATTATATTGATGTAATAGCAGCTACTGTTATTGTGTTTGACTGCCATGTTAGTGTTGTCAAAAGGCATCAGGCAACAGTGGGGATGCTGGATGTGTACAGGGGAATTGCTGGGGATTATGGGTGGAGACTGCATCCTGGCAGGTGATGCTCAGCATGGTATGGAGGCGGAGCGCCCTCCTCAACCTCAGGTTACCAGCAGAGGAAAGAAGCTGAGCGTGGAGGGTGGATGCACCACCACCACCCTCTCCTCCCCCTCCTCCCCCTCCTCCTCCTCCTCCTCCTCACCCTCACCCTCACCCTGTGGACAGCTGCCCAGTGATGCTGCCCTTGGTGATTTTACCTTCTGGACGTGAGGAGCATTTAGACAAAGATCAGCTCAGGGCAAGACCAGTTTTTCAACAGGGGGCGCCACCAGGCAGCACAGCAGATGCTGAGCACACATTTGGACCAGAGGAGAGGAGCAACCCATATATCTAATCACCACAGATATACACATATACTGGACGTGCATGCATGCAGCACATCTGGAGATTTCCTTTTATTCAACTAAACACTACTTAATTTAAATCTTAATACTTAATCGTAGACTTGAGATCACACTCTGCAGATTAAACTCTGCAGACATGGCTGACATTAGTCTTACGAAGGAGGAAAAAACTAGCAAACTTGACAACAAGCTGAAAAATAAACAGCTTCCATCATATCCCCACCAGCTTTAAATACTGAAATTGACCACATATGACAACCGATATTAGACACAGACCAAGATTGGGAGCCTGCTGGAGCCATGGTATAGGAGCAGAGCATGGCTAAAAGAGCAAGCAGGCGCCAATAAAGCAGAGTAAGGTCAGCAGACTTGTCATGTGACAGCACACCACCTTGGATTAGCTGCTGTAAGCCTATTAAGGTGGTCTGGACTGGGTGGGCCAGCACACACTACACTCCACTCCCTGCACAAAGCAATGTGAGGTGGCCGGCTTGAAGCTGGGAGGTCGCAGGGGCACAACTGGCCATGTGTCCTGCTGAAGTGTCCCTGAGCAAGATGGCATAATCATGTTAAGCCCTGAATTTAAATGTGTGAGGGAGATTGAAGGAGGCATTATTAACAGCAGTGCAAAGACAAAACTTTTCTTCCAAGTCCTTAAGAGTGGCACTGCGCTTGAACATCCTGCCCAGGGACTACAGGTGTAAATTAGCTATTTAGCTAACCCTGGTATAGAAGCTATTCTATGCATGGTCCCTGTCAAACAAAACCAATAAACTAAACTAAACTAAACATACTGAACACACCCTTGCTTTCATTAGACTCGGATTATTTTCTTCTGGTTTGAACATCATATTTTCAGTTATTTAGCTCTGTTAAATTTATTATATTCGTCAATTATACGCTGCCTTCAGTTAGAATAGGACAACATCATTGCACTGGCCTCAAGTTACAGATCATATAACCATTTCATTATCCAGCAGGGATCCTCAAGATCAGGATAGATTTCCTTCTGAGTAAACAACAAAGATTTTATTTTAAAATGTGCAAACTAAAACAGATGTGAGAGTCTTCTGCGATTAGAATGACTTGTACCATCTTCAGATTTGAGAAGGTAAGGAAGGGAGACCCCAGTGGTGATGATGAGAAGAGAGAGAGCTGGACATTTGGATTGGACGAGGAGTGTACTCTGGTCACTTCGACCTGAGCACTGGACTCGACCCGAGTCTGGAGGTGAAGAGGGTGGAGGGGGTTTGCAGCACTTCAACTGAAAGGTGAGCCGGTAGCAGCAGAGGAGATGGCATTTTTGGCTGATTAAAAATCTCAATGTAAGGGCAGGAAGCTCCCACAGTCAGCTGATTAGATCAGAGGGGAGAGAGAGAGAAGATAAAGACTGAGCCTTGACCCTTTGAACAGAGACCTCAAGGTTGGAGGTCATTTGTAATGTTTATTGTGGTGAATAGTTATGGCTTTAATTTTTGTTTCACTGAGCATTTCTAAAAGGAAAAATCATTTTCATGCACAAAGCCTTCCCCTTGTGGAACACTTGAGATTCCATCATCCAACAGGTTGATTAAAGAACACACTATATTTTACAGTCTTCAGAGATGTTGTTGCATTCATTAACACACAGGATTAGATGTTACAATCCCTTGTGCCAAAATCCCAGGCAAAACAGATTTAGAGGCCCTGTCCAACTGAGAAACCCTAACAAACCTACAGTCATGTGATATGATGCTTAACCTACAATCTAAATGAAGTAAGTAAATGCTGCTGGCTTGTAGGCCCACAGAGCAGCAGAGGATAATTCAAACTTTGTGAAACATAAGCTAACCTAACGCTGCTGGCTTGTATGTCCCGCTCAGCATCTAACCATAGCTACCAAGCAACATGAAGACATCAGGAACCTGGCCTAAACAACAGCGGTATGCAGCATGTCATTGGGGTTTTCAAGTGGGCACCTCCCTTCACCGATGTTTCGTTAAGTTAGGCCCACGACACCTCAAGAAGGATTAACAGTGACTTCCAGCGTCCTGGAGTCACCCCCCTCCACACTGCCACTGCACAGCCCTGTTTATCTCAACATACAGAGCTCTTAGTGCAAATCAAATGAACAGCAGATGAGCGCTCTGAGGTGTCGCATCATTTTAAAACTCTGTCAGTAATGTGTGGTGGAGTAGGTAATACGCCCCTTGGTCATCTTGTACACTAAAGAGCAGATAAATGCAGGGACATCATGGAAATGTGTTGTTGTGACTTTAATTGAGCAGTTTCCAAACAGTGAACAATAGTCATTGAGACTCAAACAGAAAGAAAACTAAATAAGATCTGAGGGAATATGTTCACATCTTTCCACCCTCATGTGGATCCATGTAACTGTCTGGTGGCAGCAGTGGGCTGAAGCGTAGCAGTGGCAGGTCCACAGCTGGGCAGTGCTCCTTGATGTGGGCCCAGCCCTCTCTGGGGCCTCTGGCAGGCAGAGGTGGGGCTGGCAAGTCAGAGCCAGCAGGGCTGGAATAGTTGTCATCAGGACAGTGGTGGTTGTTGTTTGGGTCAGGAGAAGAGATGCTGCTGTTGCTGTGACAACGAACCAGGAACGCCCCCCTGTGGTGACGGTGGTACAGCAAGCCGGCTGCTGCCAGCAGCATCAGAATGAGGGAGCTGAGCAGGAAGAAAAGCACGTAGACGCCTTTAGTCTCAGCAGGCAGGCCTGAGCTGCAACCTGGGGCAGACAACAAGAAATCAACAGCTGACTTGCTGCACTATGACTGGGAGCCTGACTGACTCAGAACAAATGTACCTGCAGCCTTCACATCCACACAGATGGTTCCTCCAGATCCCAGTCGGGAACCGTCCTGAAAACCCGGCCGGCAATGGCACGAGTAGGAGCCAAACTCATTCATGCAGTCCGCATTAGTGTCGCACAGAACCAGCTGGGTCCCACACTCATTTACATCTGAAAAAAATCCTGACATTACTGATGACAACAGTAATTGTATAATAACCCTAATTTTTCTCTGAACATTAAAAACTAGGATTAAAACCAATGAATCTAGATGACCAACATAATTTGGGGGAATTATCAGGCAATGAATTAGAGAATTATTCACTGGTTTCTGCACTGAACGCCGCTTTTCTTTGGCCATTTTATATCCGTATTTAATCTCATACTATAAAGTACATACCTTTTTTGAACCTTTATTGGATATAAAGTACATATACCACATGCCTGATGTGGACACGTTCTATTGCGTGCTGGCGTTGTGGATCAATGCACAGTAACATTTACACAGTGTTCTGGACTGAAGGCTTGAGCCCTGCTCTACCTGCAGTTGACACCGACATGATGATGGCCGTTCTGTGGTTTCCTCCGAGATTGACGCCCTTGGCGATGAGGCCTTGCAGGGCGGAGTGAAGGGCCCTGTGGACTTGCAGACCTCCAGAAGCCTGTCCAATCTGCAACCAGAGGATGTACAGCACTCCTGCATGTAGCCTGCACACAAAACCAGGAGATATCGCATGTGTCCTCACAGCTACTGAGCTCTTGCATGAAGAGATTTATCATTATGACAATGAGCACACACTGAGCACAGGAACTTGTAGTTGTTCTATTACTTACATCTTTTACTCCATCAACACTTTAGACCAGAATCACAAAGGTTTCATGAGGGAGAACATTTTACTCATTCATTTCCACAGGTTCACTCTGTGTTCGTTCCACCTCAGATTTATCCACATAAACTTTATTTAAACACAAGTTATACTGCAGTTCATGGGAATATCATTAAGCTGCTTTCTACAAACCTCTTTATTCTTTTTGAAGATATTGACTGTTGTGTGTGCAAACCATCCAGCTTCTGGCTGATCTACAAAACACAAGTGGTGAATCTCAACTGTTGTTCTTGTATCTGTGATGGTCTTTATCTCATATTCTATCACAGAAACACCTTTTAATTTAAATCAACATACCAAACCCTTTACTGACATCAGCAGTGACCTGGCCAGGCTGTCCCAGGACTCCTCCAAATCAAGGCTAAAATTCACCTCAATGGCCACTTCAAACAGGTGACCTGTTACACAGCAACATATCAAGCAAACCATCAGTAGATCCCCACACTTTAATATTTGGTTAGAGAAAGGCTATCCCAGACATTTGTGTGGCATTAACTTTCTGCGCAGTTCACATCATGAGTCGAACACTTACCACCAGGAAGATGTGGAATTTCAGATAAATTGTTTGCGTTTGCTGTAAGAAACAAATTAAAACACCATCTGAGTAATTCAATCTCATTGCTAAAAGAAACAAAATTAAATTAAGTTCAACCTATATAATGTTTCATAATTTGTATCTATGTTTACAATATCAGTCTCACTGTAGAACCGAGTTATTCAGTCAAATATCCAAGTACTCTACACATGTTAACCTGCAGAACTAAACTGAAACATCCATGTCAGTGCTCAAATATACTCACCGTTCACTCTGTGCTCTGACAGGGGCTCCACCATGTTGGGGTGAGGATGACTCTGCTCAGTGTGCTGTGGTTGTGGTCTCTCAGAGGGGGAGGGAAGCTGGTCAGAGGCCTGGTTGACCTCCATCCTGTTCCTGCCATCTCCAGCTTGCTCTGAATTGTTGGCTGACTTCTCCTTGTCCGACCAGCTTCGTGTGATGCTCTTATCCTCAGCAGCCACAGCTTCCTCCACATTCCTCTGTATTGCTGTTGGGGTGTGAGAGCTTGGCTCATGATGCTGCTGTGAAGGTGTCGAACGAACAGCTGAGTCTGACAGGACACCTCGTCCTGATCGGAAGATCCCCTGAGTGGGCAGAGGACAACACTGCAACCAAAATTATATTGGCACTTGTGCACCTACCACAACTCAACGTGTTTGCAGTTGGTTTAGTAATCAGTTCACACTAAATGATTGCGCCCGAAAAATTCAAACGTGCGACTGAGATTTGGTGTCTTTACCCCCCTCACACTCGAACAGATTTTTGTGCCAACTAGCCAAACTGACTGTCCCCAACTGGTGCAGACTTTGCCACCACTCACCTTGTCTACTCACCTCACCAGCTGTGTCCGTGACCTCTTCTGCTGCCATGGCTAAATGTTGATCATAATAATCATACATCACATTAGAATTTGCTGATTCCATCACTTCACTGTCCATTAATGGTCCAAGTTCACCAACGTCCATCAGTCGAGGAGACGGTGCTGGCTCCTCACTTCTCTCTGCAAATCCCTCTCGTGGGTTGTAAACCACGGGGGGCCCAAATGCCTGGTAGCGGCCGTAGAAGCCCCTGTACAGTGGGCTCGGCCAGCCCCCAATCAGCTGCACCACATACAGAGTGCTGGAGGACGAGGTGTACTTGGCCTCTTGCCAGCACTTCTGCAGAACCTTGTGGCTGACTAAATAGCTGACAGGCTCATCCACGTGGATCTGATCCTGTTTGAGGTGGCAGGTGTCATCAGGGGTCAGGTCCTCCAGGTGAAGATGGATCCTCTTCCCAGCATCTACCTGAATGGTCCAGTTGCACCACAGAGGAGGGTTGGAGCACAGATAGTCAGGGGAGAAAAACTCACCACTGTTGTCATGCAGCAGCTGGTGGCAACTCCGCAGGGCAAAGAAAGCGCTGCCGTCCCCTCCATGTTCGTCTGAAGAAAAACACCCATAGATGCAGTACTTAACATTACTGCTAATGTATTGTCCCTTCAGTCTGATTCTTAATGTCCACAAAACCCTAAGAAAACACCTAAACTAAACAAACGTATCAGTCCAAACTACAACTCACCACCAACCGCTTCCTGCCTATCACCTATGCTCTCCCACCAACTCACCCCCCACCCCACTTAGAAGACCAGCCCTGTGACTGTGACGCCTGGCCAGGTGAGAAGACAGCTGGAGAGAGTCAAGCAAGGCAAAACAGCAGGCCCGGATCGTGTCAACCCCCGGGTCCTGAAGACTGCACTTCATCTTCAACCTGAGCCTGAAGCTGGAAAGGATACCGGTGCTATGGAAAACGTCCTGCGTAATGCCGGAACCCAAGAAGCCCATCCCATCTGGCCTCAACGACTTCAGACCGGTTGCACTGACGTCACATGTCATGAAGGTCCTGGAGAGACTCGTACTGGCTCAGCTGAGACCCCAAGTGACCACGGTCTTGGACCCTCTTCAGTTTGCGTATCAGCCTCATGTTGGTGTGGATGATGCTGTCATCTACCTGCTGCACCATGCTCACTCTCACCTGGATGGTGGGAAGGGCTCTGTGAGGATCATGTTCTTTGATTTCTCCAGTGCTTTTAACACCATTCAGCCCTTTCTCATGAGTGAGAAGCTGCTCAGGATGGGTGTCAGCTCCTCCATTGTCTCCTGGATTACTGATTACTTGTCTGACAGGCCCCAGTTTGTGCAGCTGGGGGGCTCCCTGTCTGATACTGTTGTCAGTAATGTGGGGGCACCACAGGGGACTGTCCTGTCTCCACTTCTGTTCACTCTTTACACCTCTGATCTCCAGTCCAGCTCTGGGTCCTGCCACCTGCAGAAGTTCTCTGATGACTCTGCAGTGGTTAGGTGTATTAGAGATGGACAGGTGGTCGAGTACATGACACTGATTGGAGACTCTGTGGAGTGGTCCCAGGCAAACCAGCTATTCCTGAATGTGGACAAGACCAAGGAGCTGGTCATTGACTTCAGGAGGAATAGGACACCAGCAGAGCCCGTCACCATCCAGGGTCTGGAGGTGGAAGTAGTGGGAGTCCACATGAACAGCAGGCTGGACTGGAGGGACAACAGTGATGCTGTATACAAGAAAGGACTAAGTAGACTCTACTTCCTGTGGAAGCTCAGGTCTTTCAAGATATGCAGCAAGTTGGTGAAGAATTTCTACCAGACTGCCTGATTTGTTGGGGGAGCAGCACCAGCAAAAAGGACACAAGTCTGGTCATGTCATTGGCTGTGAGTTGGAGACGTTTGTCTTAGTGAGGGGCAGGAGGACACAAGACAAACTGCTCTCCATCATGGACAATCCGTCACATCCACTACACCAGACAATAGAGGGACAGCGGAGCTCATTCTCCAACAGACTGATCCAGCTCCGCTCCCACTCTGAACGCTACAGGACGTCATTCATACCATTCTCTGTCCAGCTGTACAACAACTCACCTTTCTGTAACAGAACTCCATGTTAGTCATGTTAATGGACACCATTACACCTTACTATGATTCCTGTGTATATAATATATATATTCTTCCGTCTCCATTTCTTGTACATTTGTTCATATGCTAATTTGCACATTTGCTTATACTACTTTTATTTTATTTTATCTTTCTTTTACTTGTGGTTCTGAAGAGTGTATATGTGCAACTAAGCTACTGTGAGCAACCAAATTGCCTTGTGGATGATTGAAGTCTATCTAAATCTAAGTCAGTCTCTCAGACCTCAGTACCTCATCTGTGGTCTCTACTGAAGATGTAAATCTTTAAACATCTTACATACAAACAGTCACAACAAGAAACTCATTTCCTGAAACAGTGACGATGGAACAATGCACCCAGTACAATCATTGTTGATTTTCGTCACTTGTGTTATTAAACACAATGTAAAAACAATGTGCAGTGAAACCAGATAAATGTCATCAAAAAACAAATGCACTAGTTTTCAATTCAAAGCAGTGATTATAAGTGAACATCTCCAACAGTTCACAGAAGAGTCCATTAAAAAAATTATTATTAAAAAAAACAATCTAAGTTCAGGGTTCTCTTTGAAACAAACACTTTCTCTATAACAGCGTTGGTAGGATTGTCACAACAATGAAGCCATCGACATCATGTTTTAATAACCAGAAAGAATGCGTAGGTTTTAGTATGAAAGAAAATGAGTAAAACTAAACAGTGTACTTTTCTTTGCTCAGTCTCAATAGTTCGTAGGAAAATGGAAACTGTAGAAAAGTAGATCGTTGTTTGCTCAATCTGTTAAAGGCTCTCTCAAAATCTTAAAGCTAAAGAATGAATTTAAAACACACAAATATCTCACCTGGAGGCCTGTTGTCTTCTTCTCTGTCCACCTATGGACATGAAAACAAAGAAAGAAACACAATTAAGCAAACACAAAAACAACTGATTCCAGTGAGAGGACGGCAGCTTACCTGTGCACTGCAGTGTCTCCAAGAGACACCAAAAATGAGCAGGAATACAAGCTGTATACTTTTTAAATTTAAACTGTTCTTTTGTGGCATTTTGCTAATCAAACGTCTTCTGTTAAACTACTCAAAGGTGTGGAAAGTTGAACCTCCGGTCTTCAGTTTTACTGCTACAGGTGAACCCCATTAATTAGTTGATTGAGTTTCCTGTAACTGGTTGTTAGCATCAGCTGGATCCAGCAGAGGTCACTATAGTACAGAGGAGGGGTGGAAAACTTTTTTTTAATGCTTTTAATGCATTGCTACTTATTTTGACATGTGTATGTCTAAAAGAAGCCATACGTTTAAGACAATAGATTGAAGGAAGAAGACTGAGAACCTGAGTTGTTTTTGTGATTATTAGCCATCTGGTAAATAATTAAGACAGAAGGGACATTTTATTAAGACTTTTGTGATCCACTGCTTTTAATTACCACAAGCAGCATGTTAAAGTTTCGTATATTTAGCATTATTAAGCCCCAGTGTGTTGACACATTAACATTTGCATGTAACAACATAATGTAAGGTCACATGGGAGCTCCTGTAAATGATACGTTTCCTCACCTCAGCCACAGTTCAATGTTCAAGATAATTAAACACATACTTCACCAATATGAACCAGTTTACAATCCAAAACTGGAAAGACAGCATGCTAATCTCAGTATGTATCCAGTTAGGATCCAATATATCTAGAATTTGTGCACATGCTATCTGAGCATTAGCATCACTGAGGTGTTATACAGAAGACTTTATTTTTTTCATTTGAATTTAATCAACTACAGTTTGAGGAGAAGAAAAAAAAACAGCATATAAAATGAACACAGCGCTGATTCAAAAACACGGTCCATAATAAATAATTTTAAAGACGCTAACGCAGACATTTTGATTTGAAAATGTCAACTTCAGCAGAGGAAATAAACAATGATGAATACAAAAGTTCACTGGCAGTCCAGCTCTGGGTGGATGATCCAAGGCCAGATCTCCAACATCTCCTGTGGTGTCCGGCTGTGAACCAGCATCAAACTCTTGTAGATGCAGGGGCTGGACCTGTGCTTCTCCTCGATGTCAAATGTCCTGAAGCCGGGGTGCTTTTCAGGAACCAGACCAAGCTTCCTCAGACACATCCCTGTATAGACGTCATCAATGGGGTATAAGACTACCTGCTGAGATGCATTGAAAAGGCGTGTAGCCACCTGCCCAGAGTACAGATAACCTCCCCCACCAGCGTAGGGTGGGTACTCTCCCTCAAACACACTCTCAGGGACAAAGTACTTCAATTTCCGGTCTCGGTGTGGACCTGCATTATTAATAACATCACCTATGAACAAATCCTTGGCCCTGATGTCCGACAAGCCTTCCAGAAAGTCAATGATTCGTAAGGTGTTAACAAAGACGTCATCATCGCCTTTCAGAATATACTGAGCTTGAGGACAATGTTTGCTGAGCCACTCCAGAAAAAGGACCTCCTTCACGGTGAGGTTGAAGAAAGTGTCCCTATAGTCCCAATGGAGTAGGTCTTTGTGAAGCTTCGCCTCATGGCCCAGCATCCCCAGCATATCTGGGAAATGGTCCAACGACAAGGTGTTACCCAGCAAGAATACCGTCACTACAGTTCGATTGGCTATGACACCAGCTCTACCCCATGTTTCACGGATAGCCTGCCGCCGGTCAAAGTGTGGGATCAGAGACTTGACCGCCAGTAGCAGGAAGGGTTTTCTGTCACAGACATGGGGCTGATTGATTAGCATGGGATATGTCCTGCAGCGGATGTGCAAAAGAAAATCCTGGAATTGCCGTGGAAGGGTGTTGTAGTCCAAGATTTGTGTGGGAATTCTGGGGTCTGGTTCACAGGGGTCTTGTGGTCCAGTGTCATTCAGCCAGTCCGGCAGCATGAGCGGGGATTTGTTGACGAGAATGGAGTTGATGATGGGGTTGTGAAGGAAGTCCAGGCGCTGCTGCTCCTTGTTCCAGAAGGACTCACTCGGTACCTGGTAGTGCCAAAACCTCCTTGACGGGATTATAACCTCATGGCTTCCACTTTTGTTTAGCCCAAGTTTCCACGTGACTCCCATCAAGATACAGATGCAGATGTTGAGCATCATCACTGTACAGATCAGCCTTGTTTTTCTAAAGGCCACCGGTATGTTGCATCCACTCTGCATCTAGACACAAGACAAGACATTAAAAGAATAATGACAGAAAACATCTGCAGTGTCATAACCTCAGCCGGAAAACTTACAACTAAGCCAGGATATAAAGGAACATTTGGAAACATAGAGACAAGCAGGTCGGGCGTCAAGCATTTAACCAAATAGGACAGGAAGAACTGGTTACAGCAGGCCTGTCTCAAAGCTTTCTCCCTGTTCAGTTTCAGAGCTCAGACCAGCAGCACACAGGGCTGTATTTACACCCCTAATCCTCCAGAAATGGGCACAGGGACATTTTCTTCCTCCTCCTCCTCTTCCTTCAACAATGACAGAAAGGAATCACACATTTCCAATTGAGCTGTGCACATGACACTAGTTTCCTGGCAGCTGTCTGCGTCAATGTATACCGACTACACATTCCACAGAGCACATCGATATTCAAAACCCTGCAGATACAGCAATGGAGTTCAAATCCAGTATTTCTATTAGTTGCAAGTGAAACGTATGAAACTGGACACTTCAATTAGCAAATTTACTGCATGATGTCACTGCTGTCACAACTTAGTAATCAGCTGTTTGGTCAAGTTAATTGTGTTTATCTACTATCAGGAGATTAGAAGAAAGTACAGAAAATAGAGCGTATTTTGTCTGTGTCAAAGAAAACTCACAAGTTACTGCTTGCTCAGATGATTCTGGATAAACCTATTATCAGAACATATTATCAGAACTGACAAACTGCTATAAACATTCAGTCTAATCCAATAATCCTACAACAAACTCTAACTTCATGAGGGCTGTTAAGGTTGCTGATTAAACTCTATGATTGTTTTAACTGCTATAGCTTATGGTGATGTTGCCTCATTGTCAGTTGCTAAGCCTGGACACCTCGTTGTGTACCATCACTTACCTTTCACATACCTGTGACTGATGGAGAGATGATTTGTGATGATTGATGATTTTCTGGAGCCATCAGGAATTTAAGACAGTGTCACTGAATTAAGATAAAAAAAAATAATTATTTTGAGCTTATATATTACATGTCTGTGGTCAAATAGGCTAAAGTCTTGTAAACTGTAATGTCATATGGCCATGTTCTTAAAGTACTATCATCATCTTGTTTAAATCCATAAAGCTTACAGGTTGCAGATTTAAGTAAATGCATCTTGATCTAAACAAAACTTCAATTTGCATGTTTTTAGATTGATGCAGTAATGTGAACTAAGCACACAGAGGCAGAACTGCAGTTACAAAGAAAAAGAAATCAAGTCTAACTCAATGCCTGGCGTACAGGGCATATCCTGTCAGGTGTGTTCATGTCTTCACTTGCAGAAATGACTCAGAGATTCAAGTGGATAAGTGGAAGAAAATGCCAGTGAGGTGCTTGTTTGTAGATGTCTGTAGATACTGGTCAATTTCTAGCTCTCATCTTTCTTTGTATATTTAAATTATACCTAAAAATAAAAAGCTACAACAATGAAACATAAATACACTGTACAACTAGCGACAACCTTCCTAAAAGGATTTCAGTAACATTCTTTCTTTATCTTTGAGTAAGATGGACTTTGCTCCTTGGGAGCCAAAGACAGAATGAACACTGTCAGACCTCCCTTATGTGCAAATGGTAAAACAATAAACAGAGTACTATGAAATGTGACATTTCTGCAATGTTTACCGCTGTAAGAATGGAGTATCCAGCTACATTAGTTCTTTCAGGAATACTTTGAAGATCACAGCATCAGCCATACCATTATTGTACCTGGCTGGCCTTAGGCAGATGGGTCCCTCCATATGAGCTGGGTTCTGTTCAAGGTGTCTTCCTGTAGAAAGGGAGTTTTTCCTGCCACCGTTGCCTTCAGGCTGCTCTGGGGGTTTCAGGCCGGGTTTTAGTAAAGCGTCTTGAGACGCTTTGTATTGTTATTGACGCTATATAAATAAAATTGAATTGAATTGAATTATGACCTATTCTCCTGTCAGTGGTCACAATGTTGTGGCTAATGGTATAATATTGCTAACAGTATATGGGCAACTTTACCCTGGTCTAACCTGCAAAGGTATTAAAATGCTAACCCTGTGCAACTCTGTAATACTGTGTAGCTCTAGAAATGCTGCACAATGCTCACTTACACCTAAGTAATTATAAATATCATAAGTTCAACTCTATTAATTTAAGTTTGCTGTAACAGGACGTGTTTAAACAGATCATTGAGGATATGACTGGGAGACAACTAACAGACTGGAACAGACTTTCAGGAGAACTTGTTTTAGCGTGTGAACAGATACATTCCTGTATCGAGTGTGTGTGTAGAAGTCAAGGGACCCTCCATTTTACCTTTAGCCTTAACTTGTATTTAAGGTGAAATGTGTCCTCATTCATTCATGAGGTCTAAAGAGGTCTTGAAATTTGTATCAGAATTGAACGCATTGTCTGGAAACAACTACATAAAAGATATAAAAATAAATAAATAAACACCTGCGTGAACCCTAACCCTTACCAGATTTTGTTTTCTCCAACTACAGCACACAGAACAAACTTTAGACACATTTAAATAGTGTCCCAAACCTTTCAGACTGGCTCTTTGGTCCTATTTGAGAAATAATTTACATGCTGTTCAGCCCTTTATTTAAAGCGACTTCCAAGTCTTTCGGACGGTGCGTTTTGGAGAACTGGACGAGCAACAATCCTCCTTTCATTATTAACTATGCAAAAGTTTAACTCTTTAACTGTCAACTTAACTCAAACATGGAAACTAACTCACAACCACCTTCCTCTGAGTGGATGAAGGTACAACAGGAGCATGCCTTCCTGTGTTTTGCGCGCAGTGACTCCTCCCTTTCAGCAGACTGTGCTGTGTTGGAGCATCTTCAGAGGCGCATCCAGACAGTGTGGGGCCCTGGGGGCAGACAAAGGACCCCACACTCAATCTTAGCATTAAACTATTCAAGAAGTGTTTAATTGCTGAATAGATGTGTGGGAAACTGGTTTACTGCATATTTAAATGTAAATGTAATGATGTTTGTGTAAATCAAACTAAATGTCAGGCAGGTGCTGCTTGAGTTATGTTGACTGAAGACACTGCAGTCATGTGAATATCCTGCCCTGCTGCTGTGGAGCAGCTGAAGGCCTCATTATTATAGCTGTACACGTCAGATTGGTGCCACTGGGATATTAAACCTCAAACCCTCCATCTCATCCCCAAACTCTGACTCATTCTAAACCTAAAAATATCCCAGTAAAATACGGTTGATTAGGGAAAATGGTGGCAGCATGAGGCCAGACTGTAGCTGCTGTGTTGAGCTCTGCTGCTTCGGGCTAAATGAGAGCTAACAAGATGTGATGTCATTGTTTATATGCCACTGAATCGGATGCTAGGCTGTGTCCGCTCCGAACAAATCTTTAGTTCAGATTTTTAAATCATTCACAAAGTTGACTCAAAAACCCCAAAGCAACTGCAGGAATGAACCAGTGGCTCCTTTCTGTTATTTTAAATAATGAAGAGACAGGGCAGTATGTTTTGCTCCAGAATGCTTTAATAATCTACCTACACTAATAAACATGGCTCCCTGTGAAGATCTAATTTGTTCATCTGTCCTCGTAGAAACGCAGTGACTTATGAATTTCCATTTCAACTTTTTATTCCATCATTCAAACTACATTTCTGATTAATAAACCATGTTCCTCCTGAGGCCATGTTGACGAATACTGTCTACATTCCTTAGACTTACAAATACTAGCAGCTTGTCACAGGAACATCAGATTGCTTAGAGATGCTCTAACCTTTTTCTTTATCTGCACAGACAGCTGGAAGAATCAACGCCTGCCGTACTAATTCAAAATATAAAGCCGATAATTACGATACAGATAATTTTATCTGGGACATTTTCTGATGCCCTTTTAACAGCATAGACAAAATAGCTTTTATCAATTAAACATATTTCAGGAACAGCAGAGTCTTGTCTGTTCACAACAGTTTTAGATCCAGTTAAACTTCTTTCTTCATCCTCTTGGATTTCAGCAGAGCAGCTGATAATAGTACAAATGTCACTCTGACACAGCAGCTGAATCCAGAGACTCAGAAGAGAGTCTTGCATGCTTGCTGCTGGAGTTTGTCTCCGTCCAGAAACCATCCCAGGTAGGGTGATCAATGTTAACATTCAGTATGTCCCTTCAGAAGCCATGTTGGATCCATTCTGGCTAACAGAGGAACAACTCCTGCCTCCTTGCCATGCCATTGAAGGAGATGAAATAAAACCAAAATAGCATAATTTAGTGAGAAGTCTGTTGGAGTTAGGGTTAGTCTGAATCACACTGCTCTGCTATAACCCTGCTATAACTCTCACGTTGAGTTTCAGGTATGAATGATTCTGTCGATGCGTTCCTGGATGTCAGCCATGTTTTTCAGTACCTGGTTGACTTTCACTTCATCAAACTCAAGACACACAAACTCAGAGTCCTGAAAGAGACAGGGGAAGAAGGACATTTCATTAGCACACATTCTCTATGCTCCTGTTTAGATTTCAGACAGACTGTGCTGGGATTATTCATTAGTAATTCTATGACATAGTGATGTAAGATTCATAGAGACACACATCACAGATAAAGATGCAGGTTTTTGTTTTGGTGCTGGGACAGGTTACTGTTGGGGCTCTAATTAAAAGACAACATTACGTATTCGTTTAGATGAAGTTAAGAATCACACTAGATTGGTTTGGAGAGTTTAGAAACTACAGATGATTCATCTAGTAAATCTTTTAACTTGGTTAGAAATAAACAGACTATAATCATGAGTTTCTGATCTAACCAGAAGTTTTAGAACCAGTGTTTTGGAACTGAATAAACTACTTGGAGGAAATGTCCTTTCAGCTTCGTGTTGTGTCTCAGTCGACATGTTGTAGTATTCAGTTAATGCAGAGATACCTGGAAACATTTTAGTCTAATTTCCAGTCTGAACTGAAAGAAAACCAGGTTCCTTCTCAGTGGCCAAGGACATAACGTCCTCCAGCTCCTCTGGGAATTTAGAGTTTATGGACACCTTGATGGTTGAATGTTTCACCATACCAGCTCCTGCACCTACTTCTGCAGCCCTCAGGCTCCTCAGGCTATAATGATAATATTGTGTATATATTACAGTAGTAATATGGTGTGTTGCTCTAGTCTGCTGACCTGCTTTCTCTAAGCTCTGGGACCTGGAGATTCATCAGGAAAATACACTCCTGAGGGACAGCAACACCTCACCAGGACAGCACACCAAAGGGTGTACTTGCATTATTATGCCATATTATCAGTCACTGAGACCACATTTTTCCTCAGTCTGTTTGATGCGTGTAGTTTCTGACCTGTATCTGAAAGATTTTATGCATCGCACTGGTGCCACATTTACGTTCATTCTCCATTTATATTGATTCTAGCGCACATGACACAATGAAGAGGTTAGAGTTATGTGTCATAGATGTGTTTTCTGTATTTATCACTTTATTTTTTCTTCAGTGCAAAGTAATACGTTTCATGTTATGGATTTGGCTTGAGTCCACAAACCCTAACAACTCTTAATATAACGTTTTATTCATTAGCATCCACATTACAACTTCTGAATTAGATGTTGTTCCATTTTGTACCAACAGTAAATGACACAGCTGGAGAAGAACGTTGGGACGGTTTCAAATGTGAAACTGAACAAAGTTCCATCACTTTAATTTAAACTCAACCCCTAAATATGAAGCTGCCCCGAAGACCAACCCCTGAGAAAGAATTTACCCTTTTCACCTAGTTCCCACACAAAATAATAAAATAATGGCTACATTGAGCGGTTATTACTGAGCTTTATCAGACACCTTCCTGGAACATAATGTTCACATAATGTTCACACCTCTTAATAAACCCATGGCTTTTATATCAACTAATTATAATTACGCAGACCCTCCATTTCTGCAGCCACGTCGTCTGACAACAGTGTTAATCACTGACACTGTCCAGGATAAGATGAGTCCCCATCTTGGCATATCAGAGTTTTAGTAAACTGTTTTAACTGTCTTGAATATAAAACATTTTTAATGTCAAAATTATAAGCACTTTTTCAGAAAACAATTATTTAGTAACTGACTCTACACTCAATGTTTATTTGAGCAAAATGCTGCAGAACACTGAGGCCATACTTGTCACTGTTAAACCTAATTAGTTAAGGCCTCACCTGTCCGGTTCTGCCGAGCTCCAGCTCCATCAGGGCGACTGGGCCTCCGTGTGCTGCATCACCACGGCTGGCCGCTGTCTGGAGGTCCACCCTCCAGGAGAGGCCCCTGAGGCTGGGCTCCCAGCGGCTCTGAGACAACAAGCTCTCCCTCACCCGAACCTGCTGGCTCTTCCAGAAGCGAGAGAGGGCGGCAGCCTGTTCTGGGCTCACGCCACCGCTTCCCTGCTTCTTGGTCTGGGCTGTAAGGAAGGCCTCCAGCTGGGCGTGATCCATATCTGCTGTAGCGATAGACTAAGGGACGGAAGCCACAAGTCAGACTACTACAGGACATCATCAGTGTCTATCACTCCACCGACAGGACCTGGTGTCCCCCCTGAAAGTCAAGATAATCTCAGGTCACTTTTCCTATAGAACACGTCCGAACCGTGGTCTTTTAATAAAAAATGATGTAGTTGACTTTGACTTAGATAAACTTTATTGATCCACAAGGGAAATTGCTTGGTTACAGTAGCTTAGTTGTAAATAACTGTATCTGTAATTTGTACAAAAAAGAATTATATTGTTAAAGTTGTTGGAGAGAAAAGAGATTCCTGTTTGTTGACTGTCAACCTGTTTGGCCTGCCGCTGCATGCACGCATTCATGTTTTTTTTTTTTTAGTTGTTCCTAAAGTGTTTTTGTGTGTGTGTCTGTATCAGGCTGCATCCTGCTGGGGATGGCTGCTGCCATCAAGGAGTGTCATTGCTATGGG
>JASGAT010364668.1:727-13063 GCA_030220025.1 Chelon auratus
CCCCCCCCAAAAAAAAAATATATATATATCAGTGCACGCACACATACGCCCGCGCACACAAACACGCCAACACTTCTGTGCAGAGGGACAGAAAGGCTCTCTTTTCTCAACATTCAACCTCAGCCTTTGAGGTACCTCCTATATGAATATTCAGTCACAAACACGACGGATACAAAGGGACGGCGTGACAGCACAGATGAAAAATAAGTTTCTATTGTTCCCAACCATTTCTTCTGCTTGCTATTACCATACTGACCGCTCGGTAACCTTTCTTGCTGCCACTCTGGAAGCTAATGAGAAAAGCCTCGGATGAAAAATGCAATATCAGACATGTGACCTGTTTCGGGGTTATTAAAAACAGCAAACATGCTCAGATTGTGAATCAATGGAATTGATTACAGTGGGGATGCGCACGGGGACTTCAAACACTGTCAAAAAACATCTCAATCTTTCTTCGCGCGCATCAATTTAATAGATTTTTTTTATTGAATAACAAAACAACCTAAGCCAGGGAACAGTCGACTATGGAGGAAATTCTGATAAAGAAAATTTAACTCGTGTACACTTGGCTTTGTCATATGCTCATCTAAATGCAAGCTGTTTGTTGTGCGCCCAGCTAGTGTGAAAGAGCTGCACCACACTCCCTCTCGCCCCATGCGCGCTAGAGGACGCATTTTAATATTAGTTAGACAGCCTGACCTGCGTTTCACCCCTCGCGTTTGACTGGTTCCAATAGTTCACTGCCAAGGATTATTGATGGAGAGACAGCAATGAATTCTTTCTCCCCACAAATGGCTTTCAGATCGTGCACCTAGTTCAATAACTAGTTATAATGTAGAAGTACAAAAAAATGAGGCCCTCGGGCGGACTAATTTGATGTTTCATTTGTTCATTTGAGAAATTGTTAAGCTTTCCTTCTCCCCCTACAAAATAACAGCAGTACAAGCGTGTTCACACATGTACATATGTAAACAAAATAAATCTGAGCAAAACTATGTAGAGGCGGTTCTGTCCACGCATGGCTGTGTTTAATTTGGTGGCCGAGAGTACCTGACCTGGATGCAGAGGGTGCAGCAATATTCCGCTCCCTGATGAAAATGGTTACGATGCGCTTTTAATCAAAGCCTTAACCGAATAGCCCCCGCACGTTTACTCTTCCCAGGTGTAATAACGTTAAGCTGGATCGTCCAGTTAAAATAAAAAGTTTTAATGAAGTGCAGACAGACTGGAGACTAGTTGGATATGAGTGCTCTTTAAAAAAGGGAGCAGGCAAGGGAGCTGAGGTGGTTTTAGAAAGTGGATTCCCCACATAAACCACTGGCTGGTTTTATGGCAATGCTGTGGTTCATTAGATTCATAGCGCAGTGGTAAATCCAGCTAACCTGTGTAGCAAAGATGTTTCTTTACTGGTTATCAACTAGAGTTTGCAAGGTCCGAGCAAAATTGGATTTTTGAGACTTCATCTGGAAATCAGAAATGGGCCTTAAAAATCAGAAAACACCACCAGAATCCCCGAATAAATTCACTGAGGCTGCAGATGTCAGGACAGTCGATGTCAGAAGAGCCAGCTGTTTGCCTGCAGCCAAGTAACAAGCTGCGATTAAAGTCAGGTGGATATGCGCAACACTTACTGTGAAATCCACGGTGCCACCGATTTTGACCCGATGAACTGTCTGGAGAAGAAAAAAAAAAAAAAAACAGGAAGAGAAAAAATGAATTAGATTAAGAATGCTCCAAATAAGATTGTCAGAAAATAAAATTTGCGTCGAAAGTGGAAAAATAAAAATAAAAGGCATGGAAAAGAAATTCTACAAAATGTTACATTAATATTTAATTTTTAAAAACATGTATCAGATCAATAATTCAACCAACATTGTCTAAATGATTAAATAAGAAACCCATTTGTAAAGTCGCACACAGTAAATCAAGCGGATAAAGCTGAAATAAATAGATGTTGGATGTATGTAATATATTTCGTTCTTGATCAGTTTAAACCTTTATTATAGCCTAAACTAATACTAAAGACATACAAATAAAAAATGCGCAACAAATGACATAATTAATCGAATAGCCGTACATATTTATTTCACATTTTTTATAAATTCTGAATGTTTTCCTACAGTTAATCCCCCAGTCCTTAAATAAATAAAGGAACCCCTCCGATAGGATGCGTTATTATTTCTTGTAAACGATCCGTCAGTCTGTTATCCTCCGTTATCTGCTGAAGGGAGTCTGTCCTAGAAACGCGCTGACATGTGCAGGCAGAACTGGGACCGAGGACAGAAATTTAGGACGGGTCATTTTCAGACAGTAAAACTAAATTTACAAGCATTTTGGTATTTCCTTGGGCAAATGTTCTATGAATAGAAATCCCTGGACTTCAGCGCGGCTGAATTATGGTGAGCAGTCAATAAAAAATCACGACTTTGTCTTCACATTGTAAATAAAATTCTTGCTGTGTTCAGAAACGATGTAATGGGACTTTATGGTTCCTATTTGGGCTCAGACAAAGGGAAGTCTGTGCTCACCCGGAAATGACCTCTGCGGATTGAATGATGGCAGTGTCAGCTCCACAGGTCAGAGAAAGGAATACAACAGCACAGAACATGGCAGTGAAAACGGATGTTTGTACTGTTTCACTTTTATTGTGGAGCTATTCGACTGCTTTCAGCAGTAGTGTGTTAATTTAAGTGGGACAATTAAACAATATTTTCATTCAAATTTCCCAGCGGCTGAGATATCATGATTGTAAAATTAATTCGATTATAATAAGCGTCATGAAGATGGCAAAGGACACATCCCAACGCCCTTTTACTGTATTTGTAAAGAGAAATTGCGTATTAGATTTTTATATATTTTTCCCCTGGGCGAAAACAGATCTGTTCATTTTTATTTGTCTTATTTTAGTCTGAGAGTTGATGATGATTTTATCCCTCTGGTCTTACTTAATATGGAAAAGAAACTGCTTAAAAACAGAGGAAAGTAAAATAAAATCTTGGGAAGACAAGAGCAATAATCAGTGCCCTGGCTCAGACACGTTGCCCCCACATTGTGCCACTCACACAGGAGCGTGTTACACAGTGCCCCCTATTGAACGTGTATAATTGATCCTGCAGAACCTGAAGACAAACCTGCAAAGACGCCAAATAATAACACTGATAAAATGACAAAGAACCATAGCAACATGACCGAGACTAAAGCGACCCATGGAGAATCCAGACTTTACAGGGCATTAAGGCAGATGACCTAAAGTCTGCAGATTCATAATCTGGATGAGAACTGAATCAAAAACTTTCCTTTTCTATCATATTTAATTCTCACAACCAGCATCAGCCACTGATGCAGCATCACCACCAGCATGCGCATCTTTCACCTGTGAGCTTAACTACGCTCACCCAAAAATATTTAATATCAACATTAGCCATTTAAAATTCCACACATTTATTAAAAAAAAGATGCAGCGTTTCTAGATGAACCGCTTTCTAAGACATACGAGCAATTAATAGATGCGCACTACAGAGCAGCAGAAAACTGGAGAGCTTATAAAATCACAGTGTCTCATCCGTCTCCAAGCTGATCAATTCAATAATATCGGCCCCTGTAACGAGGACAACGAGTTAAATAGTATATGTCATAAAAACAAATACGAGCATACACACCGCAAGAAATGTGAAATCTTTGTAAGCCATGCAACACGCCTGTCTCCAGTTCACACTGTTTTTCCGCATATTTGAGTTTGGATGATGCTATTACTGCGCGTCAAAGTGCCTTTGAATCTAATCTGTCCCTTGGCCCAGACATGACCCTAAAACAACAGGAACGCCAGCTCATGAGCGCAAACTGTAACCTTCGAGTCAAGGTGAAACAGTCAGAAGAAGCGTTTTAATCAAGTGGTTTGGCATATTTTAGCTCTTTTTATGCACGAGTGCAAAACTTAAACACAACATTTTAGCACCTAACAGAACAAAAGCCTCATTTCATCTTTAAAAAGCATCAAAAGTGCGTCCCTTTTAGTCTGATCCAGTGTACGAAACTGGACGAATTAATTTAGAATTAAAGCATTTTCCTTCACAAATTACAGAGAGAGAAATCAAGTGTGTGTGTGTGTGTGTGTGTGTGTGTCTGAGGGAGGGAGAAGGAGAAAGGGGAGGGGAGGCGGGTGAAGTTGGGCGCCAGATGATTTTTGATAGTTCTGGGTGACTTTACATTTTCCTCACAGTCCCCCCCAAATGTTTACTCTTATTGAGAGGAGACACAAAAAAGCAAATTGTTGAGTCTAACAAACTAATAGAGCAGCTCAAAACGGTTTCCATTAAAGTGTAAGATTAAAATGTATTAGATCTATAAAGATGTGTTACAAATAGTCCAGTTAACACAAAAATAACCATTCTCGGCTTTTGCATTTGGCTCCATTTCTGACCAATAAAATATGCAAACATCACTTGAAATATATTTATGTTTAATTAGCATTTCGTGATTATTAAAAAACAAAAGAAAGAAAAAGAAACAGAATATAAGTATTCACTATCAATTAATAGCGTCCGGTTTGAAGCTAATCGGTTTAACACCCACGCATTCAAAGTCACACCAACATAAAATTAAGACGCTTATTTTTTCACGCTGAAATAACGCTTCAGTGGCAGGCCTGTAGTCAAAGTTAAAAGCAACTTACTGCAGCAGCTCTCTGTCCTCCGCACCGCTCGACTACACAGTCCGGAGAAAGGTTCTGCATCCTCACTGCCACAAAGCCCTTTCTTCCTCCGATAAGGGGAAGCCGGCAGCTGCGATTCCGGACAGTTAAGATTATATATGATGTGTATATATCGAAGGTTTGTCAGCTCTTCCAGGCCATAAAACCCACTTAAATGACACCACGTGCTTCCTATGCACCATTCACAGGCCCTGCTTGGGGCAATTGGCATATGTAACCTTGTAAACTTTAAAATACCCTAAAAGAAAGACATAGAAAAAGGGATTGAATACATTGTCCACGTATAGGTTAGGCCTAACAGAGCGCAGAGAAAGTGGACGCTGCGCTCTCTGGTTCACATAGCCGTCAAGGAAGTTCAATAGGAAGCTATTAGTTTGAGAGGTGAGTTGATTTTTATTTTCTTTAAGTAGTGTTAGAGAGATATAACTAATAACCTTGGGCTGTGCTGCGGCATACTTCTGCTTGTACTAAAGCTGCTGCTGAATTCAGACGCACAGCAACTGGGATGATTTTATGTCCGCTAGACTACCGGGTAGTATTGTTTTAACTACAGTGCAATGTTGCCAGGATTAAAGAGCAAGGCGATATCATAAAGTGGCCATATGGCCTCAAAACCGACGACGCGTCAACGTGCGGCCACAGGAAACCGAAGTTTTGCATCCATGTTGTGTTGTGTTGTGTTATCACAGGCTAGTGTGTCCCTTCCTTCCCTGACAAAACAGGAAAAGGACTGTGCTTGTGGTGGAAAAGGGGCAATAAAGTTTTATGAGGGCCTTAAACTTCAGAGCGCGTTTGTCAGTCAAAGAAATTCAGAGGATTCCGAGTTAAAGTGAAGAAATGTCACCAACGAAGAGAAAATAAACTGTACTCTTATTAAGTAATTAAAAAAAAAGTTAAATTCAGTCCACTTTTAGTACAAAATATAAGCCACAAATAACAGAATATGAATACTGACAGTTGGAAACTTCTTTACTTTTAATGAGAGTTTATTGGATACAATCAACAAACAGGCCATCTATCAGTTATTCTAGGCCTCGTGTTAACCAGGCACCTTAAGTTTACAAAGGAGAGGAGAAATAGTATCATTGCACATCACAACATTAGCACATACAGTCACTGACTTATACAGGATGATTCGGATTCACAAGAATATGACAGACAACGTGGATGATGCCTTCACAGAATAAAACCATTCACAAAGACGTTGCTCCTTGAACACATCACACATTCAACGACATCCTAACTGCATCATATTAGAGTAAATCTAAAGGAAAAAAAAAAAGAAAGAGGGTGAGAACTGGTTTCTACTGGTCAGGAACTATTTCACTGTTGTAGTCAGAATTATTATGTTTTGCCTTTATTTGATCCACTGAGCTTAAAGTTGTGTTACATGGCGATAAAGAGCTGGAAAAAAGATGCAGCCTACTACTCTTTACCTAATTAAGAACATGGGTTATTCGTTTTGTGCAGGTTTTTGGTGCACTGCAGACCAAAGCCTCGCAGCGTGAAGGACCCAGCTCCCCTCAACCTCTTGTACCCTTCGTGCAGTAAAGTGAGGTTATCATCGCATGGGCAGCAAATTAATTTAGAAATGTAAACCGATTGATCAAAGTGAGTGATATTCAATACATTAGGTCCCAAACTGCAGCAAGTGACACATAATTGGTGATGAAGCACACAGAGCGGTGTCATGATGTCATTGCTCCTAGCAGTTCATCCGAAGGTCAGGCGGCACTCCAGCACTGTGCAGAGTGGGGCTGAAAACGTGCTGCATGCACCCAGGCTCTCTGGCGCACTTTTATTCCTTCACTTTGATCTTTGAGTCCTTCTTCCACTTCATTCGTCTGTTCTGGAACCAGATTTTGATCTGCCTCTCGTTTAGACACAGAGTGTGGGCGATCTCTATGCGCCTGCGGCGGCTCAGGTACCGGTTGAAGTGAAACTCTTTCTCCAGCTCCAGAGTCTGGTAGCGGGTGTAACTGGTCCTGGACCGCTTACCCTCCGATTCTGAAGTGGTATTGAAACGAGTTAGCTTGCAGCAGCATTATAATGTCAAATAAATATAAATAATGGATTATGTCATTATATTGTTTCATTAAATCAGTCTTGGTTATTCATTAAAAAAAAGAAGCACTCCGAGCAAATAACTATTAATTTAGGTCCCCAATCACTTCCATTTCAAAGCTAAAATATTTCATATAACCTAATTTAATCTATATTACTTAGGCGGATCTGTGCAATTTATGTCTGATAGGGATGCTAACTACGTACGTCTTATAAATATATTCCAGTGAAGAAGGCTTTTACGTCAAAACATAAAAAAATAAAATTAAAAAACACATATAATTCCTCAATAAATACTATATTTTAGTAATATATTAAAGTGGTTAATATGTGGGCCTCCCCGTAATCAGTGCCCTCGGCCTAATACGGCTACAGAAAAACGGAAATGTAAAATCTGGAGAAGTGGGATTAGAAAACTGAAAATGATCTTTTCCAGATAAATTTTTTCCCCCCCAATTTATAGACTTGCGCACACACAGGCTTGCAAAGTAAAGCAACAGGCCTGTGCTGTTGGACTGAAATAATTTCAACATCCCTGCTGTGTGCTTGTGGATGTTTGCATATGGAAGAACACAACACAAGAGTAGCTGCGGTTTTGCAGCAAATGTGCTCAGTGTCCATCTTCCAGACTGGTTTCAAGGCATGAAGAGGAGCATGCCTATTCAAATCTTTTAGAGGTGAAAAGTTCATGATTGGGTCAGGGCATTGGTGTTTCCCAGAGTTCAATTTAAGGCTAAAGCTTCTCCCACAGAGAGTCTCGTGATGTAAAACATGAAGCTCGACTAAGACTACAAACGAAGCAAAGCAAAAACTAATACACAGAGCTGAATTTGTAATATTATTTCGTAGTTTTATCACACTTTCAGTTCTCTTATCCAATTATACCACCATAAATCACCCCACAGATCACCTCTTCACCGTAACAGAGCAGGTTTACGAGCAATGGATGCCTTTGTCATAAAATTTATGACCGCGAGTTTTTATTATTTCCTGCGTTTGGCCTATAAAACTCAAGAGGGACACTGGAACGGGCGAAAAGAAGTGTTGCTGCGTAAAGAGTGAATAAGGGAAAACATCTCAGTCGCACTTTAGAAAATAGGCAAACTTTACCGTGGCTCATGTGCAGTTTTGTCATCCATGGATAAATCTGTGGCTGCTGCTCACTGTCCTGACGCTGGTTAACGTTAATGTTTCGTTTCACCGACTGCGTGTTATCCGCGTTTCTGTCGCTCTCCTGGCTCTTGTTGCCGCCGGATTTTGCGCTCCTCTCCGGGTCTCTGTCTGCCCCTAGTCCCAGCAGCTTGCTGCTGCCGTAGTTGAGCCCGCTTGCGTCCACGGACGAGCTACTGGAGACCATGGTTATCTGTGGTCCTGACGGGAAAGGAGTATCCGTGTTGCCACGCAGGCTAGTTTTCATCTCCTCCCGTTGAACAGAGGTCGTGGGGACGGGACAAGAGAATATCCCGTTCACATTAACACCCTCATAACGGCTGGACCTGCGCCCAGATAGATCGAAACTAAACATAGTGTTAGGAGAAGTTGCCTCGCTTGTTTGCCTGAGACTGGAGCTGTCAACATAAGAGCTCATTGCAAACTGCCAGCGATACTTTCTTTTTAAACTAGACAGCACTGCGGGACGTATGTTGCGTTGGTTATTTCCTTATTTTTGTTGATCATTGCGTTTCTTTGTTGCCGCTTTTGGAAAATTCAGAGATGTCTGCCCTAAAAAAATAATCCACGATTTATAGGTGGAGTAGGCTTTGGTATCTTTTTTTTTTTTTTAATTCTTGATCCGACGTGCGCTGCCCAAATATGGGGTATTTGTATGGGATCACGTGCACATGTTGGCCAGTCATAAATTGGCTTTGATACTCAATGGGGATATTGATGAATAGGAGAAACGTGTCCGGTAAACTTTGAGCTGTTGGTTGTTGAGGACCAGGCGGGGATCTTTAGCGCAAAAAGGGCAGGACAGTAAGACAAGAGCGTCATCTGGCGTCTGGTATGGGGCAGGACGGTGGGGACGGGTCAGAACTTTCTGCCACTGACGCACCGCGGGTCCACCATCAGAACAGAATAATAATAAAAATAATAATGATAATAATAATAATGACAACAACAATTCATAATAATAATAGGTGTAACATATTTACGCATATGGACTTAAATGTCGCTGGAAGTTATAATATAGCTACATGAATATTATAATGTCTTAACTGGATACTGGACAATAGTTAATTCTCGTGCCTCTATTACCAATCAGAAAGCAATGTAGCGACTGTATCAGAAGCCGCATTTATCTTAAATATAAATTCATTGGTTTATTGTATTTGCCCCCCCCAATTTGCTTTGTCAGACTCTAAAAGGTCTTAATAACACCAAAAAGGGACGTCAGACTTCCACGAACCACGCACTGGCTTTGGTGCGTGTTCAAGAACACAAAGAGTACAAGACCAAGATGAAAGTTTTACAAATATTTTATTTCATGATACACAATTATGACAAAACAATGAATTCGTAACTCTCACACAAACGTGAAGAATTACTAGTGTACAAATCTAGTTCACGAGGAAAGCCTATTGTGTCAAATGATGAGGAAAAAATAAAAAATAGGGGGTTAAGCGCAATTGTATGTTATGCAGCGTCTATCAAAGCGGCTAAATGCACAAGTCTTCATGGGATTTACATCATATTCTGTTACTTTTATTATATACAGGCATTTCAGTTGTGTTTGTGTGTGTACTGGAGACTATCCGTGCAATTTTCTAGTTAATGCTGGGCACTTTTCTGCGGACGACCCAAGCACTAGGTAATACTGTGATCAAGTGGCCGCCTGGTCCTCTCCTTCCGTGGAATGTGCATGTACAATAATGAGTTAAGTCAGATCAACACTGTATTTAGTGAGGTGATCATAGAGTTCACAGTGATGGATAGGGTGTGGGGGGTAATTACACACATTTTCCTGATATAGGAAATAACATAGAAATAATACTTCGTTTTATTCTCACAATACATGTGTGACATAATAATAATAATAAAAAAAAACCTCCAAATGTTACAGGGGCCATACTGTGGCTGAAATAATTTGGATTTCTAAGGCTCAACAATCCTGTGGTCAAGATAAAAGTGGGAGAGCTGCGGGGGTTGCCATCATGCAGTGAAGTCGCTCTCAAGTCCATATAGATTTTTAGGTAGTTATGTTGGGTTTTAATGGTCATCAGGTGTTTTTCTTTAATTTTTTGCCCACTTCTTTTCAGCTATTCTTTCTTTTTGTCCTCATCTTTCCCTTCTTCCACTGCGCCATTGCGTTCCTCCTCTTGAGAGGCTCCTGTCTGTTCACTTCCAGTCACCGTGGACGTCAGGTTGCTCTCTTTCTTCCATTTCATGCGCCGGTTCTGAAACCAGATTTTGATCTGCCGCTCTGTTAAACAAAGCGCATTGGCGATTTCGATGCGTCTGCGCCTGGTCAGGTAGCGGTTGAAATGAAATTCCTTCTCCAGCTCAAGTGTTTGGTAACGAGAGTATATTTGACGTCCTCTGCGTCGGTCTGTCCCGTAGCCCACTCCTGCTGGGGTGCAAAGTAAAGTCACTATTTTAGTCGTTTACAAAGCGAAGACACATTTCACATATACAACGAGGCCGTGCTTATGATCTGATTACAATTCCAGGAAAACTGAACATAAGTTTTCCTCGTCGTTAGAATCACAATTGTAATCTAAATCCACAAAGCAAAAATAAACACATTTTAGCTGTAACACAAATCCTATCTCAAAGGGCATCTTAGCTTTATAATCTAAAATTATGAAAGCAATCTAATGTATTCTCTGTGTCTCACGCTACTGATTATGGCTACTATATCATTCTTAAAATGAAAGCTGTTTGTTTGCACATGTAAAGGCCCATCTACAAGTCGAGGGGATACAGTAATGTTTTATGGGGCCATAAAAAGTAACTTACTCTCTTGGTAAGACATATCGTAAAACTGGCCCATTTCCTTAATTTATTTGTCGTAGTAAAACTCACCGCTGTGTGAGTTCATTCGCTGCATCCACGGGTAGATCGGGACGTTACTTTTCTGCTCCTGAGCTCCTGCTCTTCCTTGATCCAGAGTGTACTCTTGAGCAATGTGGCTTTGTGTATTGAGTCCCATGTTTGTTTGTCTGCAGCTTGGCAGCACGTCCTTGTCTTGAAGAAACACGTTTGATCCATATTCGTACTGTGCCCTGCCAGACCCAAACACGACATTATCTTGAGGAGAGTAGAAAGGTGCATATATCCGATTCTGGGTCACAGCGGCACCGTACGACGAAAAATGTCTCACTGTGTCATAGGTGGTGGAGTTCAGGGGTACGTTAGGCAAAACATCTTGACCACCGGATAAATGGCAGGAGAGCGACGGGTTTGCGAAATAAGAATTCATACCTTGCCTGTAACCCTCTCTCCAACTCTCCCCACTTCTTTATCGCTCTCTTTTCAATCTCCTTCTCAGTAAATCTCTCTCTCTCGTCTCTGTCAACCAACCACACCTTTCTCCAAAACTCTTCTTTTTTTCTCGACTTTCTGCTTCCCTAACTGGACGCGGGCTACTTTGAGGATTCAATATTATTAATTTCCAATCTCCGGTTAAGACGCACAAACCCGAGTGTTATAGCCGAGGCTTGGCTCGGTGAGAGACAATATGACAATGTCAGCTGACCGTTCTCCACCAATTGAGACGCAGGAGTTGAGGAGAAACTGTAGCTTTTAGCTCAGAGCTTGAACATTAGTGCTAAATGCCGATAAACACAACGTAGACTTGGAGTGGCACACTATGCAGCCCAGATGGATGAGAAGTTTTTGGCTTGAAGTTAAAAAGCATGTGGTGTTTAAGGAGAAAGCACGATGCATAATGTAGCCAGTGTCATTCAGCATAGTGAGCACATTCAGGGGGAGGATGAAATGTGAATAAAAATGCATGAAATCAGGTCCATGAGAGGCTTAAAGCATGCAGTTTAGAAAAATATAACTATTAAACCCATTAACTGAGACCTAATGCAGAACCATTAGCTGTTATATTAAGTTAATATGTGAGTGACTGAATGTGTGTGTGTCCTGTACTTAGTTTTTATTTCACAACAGCACTGCAGAGACACAGCATGCTCTCCCCCGCTGCCTTTGTGAAAAGACTAAAAGGAATATTGGCATTTGTTGTTTACCTCACTTATATCCTCGAGTTTTCAGCATACTGTTAATGTTTCCTTTGTGTATGAATTATCTGGCATGTGAGCAATTTCCATGCTTTTGCAGTGAACTGGGGGAGGTGGTGGTAAGAATGCGTTTATGGTCTCTGTTCTGCGAGGGCAATAAAACAAGTGACGTTCCCCAGCTCACCAACAACTATCTCTGCAGCAAATACTTGCAAACGCAGGCTGCAATCTCAGGAAAGAAAGCCCCGGCCACAGCATGTGGAGGCAAGGCAAAGGGTGGTGGTGGGGGGGAAACCGCGTACAGGTATGGCCGACTATTTAAGAACTGCGTATGAGAAGATGACTTCTGCCACCATCTTGAATAATCAGTTATAT
>JASGAT010364670.1:0-23682 GCA_030220025.1 Chelon auratus
TGACTTTGCAGGTTTCCTGCTAATAATAATAATATGTTGTGGAGTTCCACAGCACAGGGTAATCACCGAGAGTTGACAACATAGATCAATGCCAGTGATTCAACAATTGCAGCTTATCTTGTGAAAAGTATTCAGCCAATATTTTGGAACCCCTTTTGTTGTTCCCGCTTTCTGCTATTGTCGTCCTGACAGCTTTAAAATTGTACATCGCGGCGCTGACTCATCCGATGTAGCTCCATCATTGTTGTTTTCTCATGCTGAAGTTTCACACAGTGAGTGTTTAATCAAGGACTGGTTTTCTCCTTTTCATCAATTCCCGTCTCGTCATGGCCGCTCTCCAATTCACCTTGTTTTCTTTCCAGCCGCCCATTTACTCCAACATAATTCAAGTTCCTCTCTCAAACTCTGTGTGTGTGACAGGGAGAGAGATGGGATGGGAGAGAAAGAGGACATGCATAATTTAGGCTGTAGCTTGTCTGTGCCAACATGGGGAACTGGACCAAAAATCTTTCCAACTCCTTGTCCTTGTCCTTGTAGCTGTCCCCTGAAAAGCTACATTAAGTGCATTTTCTTGATGGTTTCATTATGTTGCTGTTACTAACATTTTGGGTGAAGCTCTTTTATCAGAGATTGTAACATTTTCTTCAATAGTAGAGAAATTATATGTTCAAATTTGAAAATGAACAAAACTGGAGATGTTATTTACTCAGATAAAAGTGTTAAAATTACAGAAAAATATGTAAATTTGCTGCTTCTTGAAAACGGGACTAAAGCTTCATCAACACGTACACTGGTATCTTTTTAAAAGTTTTTTTTTTTCAATATTGTATATATATACATGTTGTATAAAAACATAATAGCACAGTAACTTATAAATAACGACAACTCCACATTTTCCCTCAGTCTTAGGGAAAAGAAAAACAAGTACATTATGAAAAGGTTTACATTTAACAAAATATTAATTTCACGGAAACTTCTTAAGAAAAATAAGTGCAGAAGGAAAAGCAGTTACCAAATAGCAATGACCAAAACTGTATTTGACATCACATCCACTAACATGGAGGGGGTGGAGCTTATGACCTATACTGCAGCCAACCACCAGGGGGAGCTCCACATGGTTTTGTCATGATGTCTACTTTTTTTACAGCCCAGTGTCGAAATGACTAACCGAGAGCAGCAACCCCAGAGCCATAACGGCTTATTTTGAATAGCTCATTCTGACTCAAAATGACTTCCAATTGAGGACAGATTTACATTCACTGAAAAGATTTACAGTGTGTCACATTGCAAGCATGGCTACAGAGAAGAAAGCACATTCCTGTCATATTTTAAGCTTTTTATTAGACATTTTATTTTGCTTTTTATCAGGCAAATTTAGTTTTTTTTTTTTCAAGGGTCCACAGGGATCATGTACGTTACTGCACGTAGCCCCTGAAGCGATGTGTTTTATGAAAGGAGCTTTTTCATGTTATGAATACAGTAAACAAGACGATTTCAAATCTCAAAAGTGCGACAGAGGTAGTTTATGTTAATCAAGCATACTAGGCTTACAGAGTGATTTTGATCAACTCTTAGACTGCTCTTATGCTCTCTCATTCACGCTGCATAATCATAAAATGCTCAAACGTCACAGAGAGGTATTGACTGTCGGTCACTGTGAAGAACTGTGGCTAAGATGAACAGCCACTCACTTTGTTGAAATCGGAATGAACTTGGTATTGAGTCATTTGAGCATGAGTTTTCTCTTATCTTCTCCCACGGTCATTTGTCAACTCTACCAGAATGTTGACCTGACAGGGCAGCTCCACACCTTAGGCAGTCTACCTGTATTCTGAAAACCCAGAAAACTTCACCCATGTGGGCTGGTCATTAAAAGTGTCAAACTTTTCCTTCTTCCTCTGTCCCCTCTGGACGGCACAGTGCCTGCACTTCAGATGGCCCGCTGAGGTGACAAGGATGATGATCTACTGGGCGTTTGACGCCAGAGACAGGGAGGCTTTTATGTGCGTGTTTGTGTGTGTGTGGCACCGGGCGAGGATTGGTGTGAAAAAGCTGTCACAGGCCTACGGAGTGCTTAACCACATCCTGCTCCTGCAGGTTAACAAGTTTGGAAATGTTTTGATGGAGAGAGACGTGCCGCTTTCTCATGCTGGGCACTGAGGTTTGTGTTGTTTGTGGCTGTCTTGTTCCATCGCTCTCCGTTCTTGCTTCTTTTTCATTAGTTCTGTCTTTTTCTGTGTGTCTTTCCACGCAGGAACTACAAATTGCACAAGGCAGAGCATAAGCGCTTTAAATCTGGAAGTTTGGTAGCAGATGTCCACATTCTCTTAGATAATGATTTTTATTTTTTTTTGCCATGTTTGTGGTTTCCAGATGATGATACCTAATTACTTTGGTAATCCTCAATTTTTGTTTTGTTTGAGTATTTTGAATACTGAATGGATTGCCATAAACTTTGGTGCAAATCTTCATATTCCTGACATTTTCAAACTACTGAAAAGATGATTTTTGTCTCTCTGCTTTGTCTTAAAAAGAACTTAGCGGTACATTTGGCTGGCTAACATGCTAAGGTTTAGCAGATGATTTCAGGTTATTCTTTTCCAAATGGTGTTGATGTGCGAAAGTTTTAAAATGATACTTGTGTACTAGGTCTAAGATTCTGCAGCCATGCTAACAGACTCAACAGGCTTAACGCAATACTTAATGATTTTAGTCATACGCACTTTGTGTATTCATTTATCTATGTATGAATGTGTATTGCACTGCCACAGACCTGTTTAGCTGGTTAATCTAGTTTGGCAAACATGCTGAGCATTAGCAAAAGATTTCTCCATCTTAGCTTAGCATGTTAGCATGGTAACAATTGCTAATTAGCCCCAAGTGCAACTGAGGCAAATGGGAATGTCATTAGTCTGTTTATAATGTTTGTGGCTTGGTTCACCACAAACATTTGTGAAGTGGTTCATGGTCTCTAGAGGATAAATCCCAATGACCTAATCCATTGGCACGGCCACAGTAATTTAAAGGTTTGGCTAAACTATCCTATTGATGAATTGTAGCAGCTTGTGAGATCCCTTATTTTCTCATATGGAATAATCTGGCCTGGCATTTAGGAAATACTGAAAGAATGATTGTTAATTAATAAACTGTCTCTTTGTTTTTTGTCTTTAAAGGACCCAGATTAACTTCACCGTGGCCATCGATTTCACAGCTTCCAATGGTGAGCCTTCTTCAAAGCACATTTTTAATGTGCACGTTCACTCAGAGACCCGGTTTAAAGACACACAAAGTGAATGCCTAGGGAGCGTTTATTCAAATATATGCAGATGGGGGGAATCAAGAGTTTCCTAATGGCCCACTCTATCACACCTGGCAGCTAAAGCTCAGTGCAGTAACATGCTATGGCTATGATAGCCATGATTAAGGACTTTGTTATCCTTCTACCCTTGAGCTCAGTCATAGTTGGACAGGCGGCGACGATTGAGACAAATCCTATTAAATCAAATGTGGGCTTTCAGGCAGTGGATGTTAAATTGTGATCGAGGATGAGATGTACTTGATCTTGTCAGGCTATCACTAAAACCTCGATCATCCCTCGAGTGCTGCAGTTTATTAAAGACAGCAGTGATACAGTATGAGAAAGCAAATACAGGCAGATCAAGACAGGCTTCACATTAATATTATATTACAGTCATTAGCAGCCAATTTAACGCCATCAGTGGAGCTATTTAGACCTGCTCAATTGTCAAAACACAAACAGTGAAAAACAGTTGTTTTTGGCAGTACTCACTGCTGTATTGAATTACAAAAAATACAGTATGGGTTCAGCATCATTTAGAAGTTTAAGTGGCTCTTCACATGGTCATAATGGTTCCAATAAAGCACCATGAAGCCCACACAGCCTCTGACTTGCCATGGTGTTAAAAACACAGATATATCTTTGTAATTGTAGTTACAGATATATCATATTTGACAATTTTCCATTTACGTAAAGATTTGTGTGTCTAATTAAGAATATAGTCAATAAAATACCTTGTGCTTCCCCTGCGACAAACAGGTAACCCAGCCCAGCCCACCTCACTCCACTACATGAGCCCCTACCAGCTGAATGCCTACGCCATGGCACTCAAGGCAGTTGGCGAGATCATTCAGGACTACGACAGCGATAAAATGTTCCCCGCGCTGGGCTTTGGAGCCAAACTGCCCCCTGATGGACGAGTATCCCATGAGTTTGCACTGGTAAGAACAAGAGTGCGATAAGGTTGGGGGGCAGGGATATATGCTCCCTGTGTTGGGCTTTTTAAAAAAGCCGTTTCCAGCAAGGGGAGAGTCATACATGTGGTTGATCTATAATTTGTGTTGGTAAGAAAGAGAAAACATGAGGAAAAGAGAATAAAGCTGTATCCCTCAAACACTTACAAAACTTATGTAACACATTTTAAACTTATACAACTGTCTTGTTTCTTTGTGTGCCTTAAATGTGTATTTTATTCATGTGGATGAAAGGTAAAATGAAGATGGACGTGCCAGCAGAAGAGTTTTTGCAGCTAATTGGCAGGTTCAGGTTTTAATGTCAGTGAATCAGAATTGAAGAGCAATTTATAGCAACTCCTGTCAGTAAAACAAGAAAAACGCAGTGAGAAATTCTTCACTAACAGGAGCCCTAAATGGCCCCACTCAAATATAGCTGTACAGTAAGTCGCGTTGCATTTGTGGAAAGAGCACATTTGCCCCACAGGTAAGTGGAAAGTAAATTCCACATTTGAATAAAATACATTTACGTCCCCTCTGTGGGAATAATGCTGGCTGAGTTTACCTTTGAGGCAAACTATCCACATTGTATTTCAGTTGACTTTTTGAAACTTTTGGTGTATTCATCATACAGAATATATATACAGAATATATATATTAGTGCTGTCAATATATTAAAATATTTAATCGCAATTAATTGCTCAGAAAGCTCCCTGCTCATTTGCTGCTTCATGACAGTGAATGCAGATAATTATGTTCTTCTGGCAGGGCTTTGAAGCTGTATAGTTAGTTTGTTCCAGCTTATTTTACTCTTCTTCTGCCATTCATTCACAGGGCAGAATTATTTACTACAACTGCACTTCAAATTCTGCTTGCTTTCCATTATTATGTCGTATAGGCAATTTGGTTACAGCAGTGACAACAACACAACACAAATAACGTGGTGCAATTCATGAGCAAGTAGAAGAATAAATGCAGTGGATGAATTCAAATAGACTTACAATGTAGAGTTCTAACATGACTATTAAATGATTGAAACGCATTTGAAACAACTTCATATCTGTTAAATCAGACAGGCTTCTTTGTTTGTTCCCTGTGATTTTCTCACAGTTTCTCACAATGGTGCTGAGTGTAACTGTATATTTCAAACCATTTTAAACCATCAGATTATGGAGAAACATTGACTCTAAGTATGATCTGTAAAACAATTCCATCAAGGTCCCATCCACATTAAATTATCTTAATTTTCTAATACAGCTCAGACGCCGCTGTTCCTTTTTGCATAATTTCTATATTTGCATCAAAGCACAATCTGTTTGATATATGTAGACTGTACAGCCTTCAAATTGATCATACAGTTGAATCAACTCATTATAACTCTTCATTAAGGAGGGATTGATTGCAGGATTATCATATTAGGCTGCATTATTTGAAGATAGCCCCCTGAATGAACTGAAAATTATCTTTATGAATACATAAATCCCAGCTGTGTCTATTTCTTCCATGTGTCTCTGTTGAATGCATCTCAGATTAATGATGGAAGGTAAACCCTCCTCTCCTTTCCTCTCTAGAACGGGAACCCTCAGAACCCGTACTGTGCAGGTATCGACGGTGTAATGGAAGCCTACTACCAGAGTCTGAAGTCAGTACAACTCTACGGACCCACTAACTTTTCCCCTGTCATCAACCACGTGGCCAGGTAACACGTACACCAATGCTTCAAAGGATTTATTGTTTAAAAAATGTTGATGATAGCACTGTTTCATTGCACACTGTTTTACACTTGCGTGTTTGCTATCGCTGTTTATTTAATGAAATTCTAATCCTTTGAGAACACCTGAAGGAACACTGAGCTCATTTCACTCCGCAGCTAACGCTCAACATGTGTTCTCGGGTTTTCTGTAATGAGCTTGATGAAGCAAGTGTTGGCAGGTAACTAACAAGAGTTTGAGGGGAAAGGGAAAGTTCCTGACACCTGATTGCATGTTTGTTTATGTCTGCTTTTGGATGAGGTCATAATTTATGCAGCAGGGAATTCACGCAGGCCCGTGAAGTTCCCACCCAAAAAAACAAAAAGACATTAGGAAAGTATTCATGCAGGTATGTAATTAAAGAGATGGGCTCGAGTCTCTCATCAGGTTACTTCACACATCTGGAAGATAATTTGCTGAAATCTTAATTGCGCAGTTACACATGAAGAGGCAAAGCCGGCCTGGAGCGAACTGGTGAAACAAGTCGCTGCATTCACTCAGACTGTAATTTCACCTCGATACGGTTCACATCCTTTTCTTGACTCATCTGTGTTTTATTTTATTTATTTTTTTCCATCAAACTAATCACTGATGTCTTTTAAAAGGTGATTTCAATATTTTGGGAAATTCTTATTTACCTTTTTTAAGTGTTACATGAGAAGATTTGTCTTTCTGTTTAACAAGATATCAACAGCGACTAATTAGCCTAGCTTTGCATAAAACTGGAGGTCGGGGTAAACAGCAAACTTAACTATGTCTGAAGTCAATTATAAGTTAATTAACTGGTTATTTTGTTGGTTTGACACAAAAAAATCTGAAAATGTCAAGTTTCCTAGCTAACCACAGGAAGGCTTTTCATTTTCACACTTTGTTTTGAGTGGGTGATTGGGCGATATCTGCACAGGATCTGCTTCCAGTCTTCATGCAAAGCTAAGCTAGCATTCTGGTTTCTGTAGCTTCATATTTAACAGACAGACTTGAGAGTCTTATTTTTTCTCATTTTGTTTGATTCCCTTATTTTCTCCAGTGCATGTTTTGACTAAACTAGAAACCCGAAATTCAAATATTAACCTATATTTGCAAATATCGCGCTAAGATTTTTATTCAGAATATAATTTGTCGGAAGTTTCTCTCGACCTTAGTTCAGATTCTTTCAGCTCAGCGTCTCCAAGTTTCAACTTGAATTTGTGCAGCTCAGTTGGATAAGTACTGGACTAATCAGCACATCATTCTACAGCTTCCTCCTCCTCCTAAACCTCTGCACATCACCTTCTCCTCCGCTTCTCTGTTTATCAACCCCCACCATATTTCCTCTACTACGACTTACTCCACTCCGACATGCAACTTAGTAATTATTAACTTTACTTCTTCACCCCTGCTCTCTGTCTCACGGCCACTCTCTAGTTTTTATCTTGATCTTTCTCTCCGATGTTGGGATCACTCAAGTATCGGTTATCGCCAGAGGGGAGGAAACGCACATATGGCTAACTTCTCAGTGCGGAGAGGTGAAGCTCAGCAGAAACTGAAGCAGCTGAAATAATCTCAGTGTGTAAATATCAGTAACAAGTCAGTTCGCGGCTCACACGGGAGCGAAAGGTCACACTCAGCATCGCAGCAGAAATTGAAAGCCATATTGAGCCAAGTATAGACATAGGATTGAATAGAATTGACATATAGAGAAAGAAGTACAGATGGATTAAAATACACTGGAGGGGGAGGAAAGTGACTTTTAGAAAAAAAAACTTTCAAAGTAATTCCTGATTTTTACATTTTTTACTTTGAGAAGAAAGTATTTAAAACTATACAGAAAAATATTGAATATGCTAATGTAATGAAGTATGATGCTAAACAAAGGCAGAAGGTGAAATAACTGCAAATGTGTTTTTTTGTGTGTGTGTGTACAGGTATGCAGCTTCTGTGAAGGATGGATCTCAGTACTTTGTGCTCCTCATCATCACAGATGGCGTCATCTCAGACATGGCGCAGACCAAGGAGTCTATTGTCAATGTAAGGACATACGCTGTAGCTGTTAACACTTGACCCTGAGCTTTGTCCCCCTCTCTAAGAAATGTCACCAAAGGTCACAGTGTTGGGGGAAATGTTAACATTTGTCAATGTGTTAAATGGTAATAATGATAACTAGACTTACAAGCAAGTTTTCTGGGAGCGAAACAGCCAACACAATTCAGACCTGAAGACTCATCTGTAGCAGCAATGAGGTACAGCTCTGAAAATATAATATTAGCAGTTACTGCGCATTAGCAGTAACATTAGCAATTACTGCAAGAAAAAATAAAACCATATAGAATGATTTCTATAAAAAGTAGAGCTCTCTGTTGATTAAAATGTTTAATCGCGATTAATTGTATGATTTGATAATATGCGATTAATCGCAATTCAATCATACTTTTTTATATGCTCTGAATGTTTTTTGTAGGATTATTTTTCAACCTCTTAATACTCTTATCAATATGGCAGTGAACATATTATTTAAATTCATTCATTCAAAAGTACTGCATGCCCAGGTTATGCTTCGTCTGCATTGCAAGCTGTCCAGCAGGGCTTGACTTTGGCAAGAAAGCTGTGTGTTCTCTTTATGGGCTAGCGGGTGGTATTTGGGACTCCGGTGGTGGCTCAATTCAAGTCGATATTAACACTGGTGGCTTTGTTTTTGTTGGTTGAGCCATCTGGGGGAGCTTTGGAGCTAAGCTTCCATTCGAAACATCCTTATATTTGCCAGTTTCTGCTCAGAGAGGTTTGTTTAGCTTGTCATCCACAGCACGGCTTCTGCAGCCCTTCCTCATTTGTTAAACTACGGGTCAGGACAAGGGTCACATCACATCATGCACACACTAATTGCACATTTAAAAAAATGCTGTTGAGGGGAAATTGCATTACGAACATGTTAACTTTGACTGCCCCAGTAAAATGTCGCAGTGTTAAAAAAAAACACAGAGAAATGAAAAGAGAAATGATGCCAAACTGGAAACTGTAATAGGTGTGCAGGTAACTGTCACACCTGTATTTTCTACCTGTATGTTTGAACATATCTGTACCATTCTGTGTGAATTTTGCCAATGAACTAGAACTGTCATAGCCTGAGAACTAATTTTAAAGGTCTTCGATATTTTTATTTATTCATTTATTTTTTTTGAGAACATAAATCAGTCTCGGAATGAAAGCTGGAAAACAGCTGTGCAAATGTTTCCTAATTACACTGTCAACTTCTTAATGTATGACAATAGAATTATGGCCCGGAGACAAAGCAAAATAGTTTTAATCTACAAGAACCAGAAGTCTCAGTATGTGTATGAAAGTAAGGGCCTGGTAATTAAAAGAAAACTTTCATACATCTCTTTGTCGGTGTATACGCATCTGTTCGTCTTTGCATTGCTAATGGAAATATAATGTGACTGAGGAGCCTTTACTGCTGTTATGTTTTAGTGTTTTCTGTGCGGCTCTCACTTTTGACAGTGTGTTATTCACCCCTTTCTCCGTCCTCTCCATCACTGTCAAGTCATAGCAAGCTCCAGAGGAAAAGCCACGTAGAATGCAAACAAAATGAACAGTGAACGACAGCCATTTTTGTGAAGCAAGTGATCCATCTCATGCCCTGTGTGAAAAAAAACAAAAAAAAAACGAGAAGTAAAATGAAAAGGAGGGTGGCGGAGACCAAGGGAAATGGGGGGAAAAAACACACATGAGCAGCGGGGGATTGGAGACCTGAAGAGGACCTTTACCGTGGGGAGCAAAAAATAAACTAGATGTTTTTGATAAGCTCATCTATCTCTCTGCAGCCCGAGGTCAAAGCATTACTCTTTCTAATGCATGATACGTGCACATGCCTGCGCACGTACAGAGACACACACACATACACAAGCACATGTCATTTGTAAGCTGTCACTGAGTTCAGGCTGTGTTGTTGATTCTCTCGTCTCTAATATTATTGACTGTGATGTCTCAACCCACGCAGCGCTCCAGGAGGTGCTGCAGAAAACACACACATCAAAGATTCACACGCATGCTTACACATGCTCTATGTATACTGCAAGACATGAACATGACTTCATTTGTCTCCCGCTGAAGAAAAGGCATACCAAATATGCTAAGGGGTTCATTTTCGTCTTCATGACCTTCATTGTTAGACACGGTTTCTTTTTAGTATTTTTAAAATGTTGGAGTTTTATAAAATATTTATTGTTCCTCCTCTTTTTCTTCACACGTAGGCCTCCTGTCTGCCGATGTCAATTATCATTGTGGGTGTAGGGCCTGCAGAATTTGATGGTAAGTGACCAAGATTTTGATTTATCTGTATTTATTTATGTGTTGCACTAGTAAACTTTCAGTGAGATTCAAGATTGAAGTCGTGTTTAATGTCGCATCCAACGTATGTTAATGAAAATATGCAGAGGTGTGTCCTTGTCCCGCTGAGCTACATATATGCAGATACGTATGACTCATAGCATACAGATGGAAAACGGAACAGCTCCTCAAAGGTGAAGCCAAAGCAAGGAGAGCTCAGTATAGGAGGAGGGCTGCAGTATAGGTCATAAGCTCCACCCCTTCCATGTTAGTGGATAGGACTTGGGCCCGAACTAAAGCTCTATTAGCCTAGCTAATAGATTTTGCCCGGGAAAATAGCATCAGTTTGGCCAGTGTAAGGAAGTGAGGATGCTTTGTCCATATCTGCACAGCCTATGATATGACAGAAGATATACAAGTGGACTCTATAAGTGGAAATGTATGTTAACAGAAATGGGTGTGTTCCTACATATAATGGTGTCTAATTGGTAGACAAGAACGTAGACAAAGACACACAAAAAATAGCTCTCAATCTACAGCATCCATACACAAAGCAATCTTAGAGTTGTTGTCCTTCATTAACTAGATTTTTGGTCAACCAATATAATCTGATTTTTTATTTTTTTATGTTTATTTTGACATAAAATACAGTAAGACATGCCTTTTTGATTATTTTGCTCATTGTTTTTTTACCTTTTGTACTCTCCTGCAGCCATGATTGAGCTGGATGGTGATGAAGTCAGAATCTCATCCAGAGGAAGATACGCTGAGAGAGACATTGTTCAGGTTCACTCACTCCTTTCTTGCTCTTACCATTCCCCAATGCTGTTTTATTCTAATAGCTTGATTTTTACAGTAAAACAAAAAAATGAAAACCTTAAAACCTTCCTTATCATGAATTTTGAAGCCTCTGCAACAAACGATACTTGAGGGAATTTCTTGAAATTTGGCGCAAGCTGTCGTTGGCCTCTAGGATGACGTGATTAGAATTTGGTGGTCAAAGGTAAAGGTCACCGTCACCTCGCGTCCATCCCATTCTTGTGAATGTGTCACTTGGAGAAGAAGTGACTTCACCACACAAATATGAAATGACACGATTTATGAGCACAGTCCTTGTCGCAGACTCAGACTCCATGGACAGAATATGGCAGAGCGCTTTGTGGGATGGCGTCTGAGTCTGCTTCAGCAATGAGCAGTGAGTGGATGAATTAATGTGTGGGACGCAGGATAGAGGAGATGAAACTGGATCAGTCACACTATTAAACTACTAGTAACCGTCCATCAACACCTGACACAAACATCCACTAGAAACAGTCAACTGATTAGAGTTTGGTCAAAGGTCGCTGTGACAGAACACATATTTGGCCTTAACTGAGGAATTTACATGTTAATTATAACAATATTTCACCTTCACACTTCACCCACTTCACTTTCTCCTTATACCAGGACAGGGGCTAGTCCACCAAGTTCATTGGCTGTGCTGATATTGTTCAGTTTCTTCAGGCTTCAGGTGTCTGTCATTGCACCATGTGCCAAAGCTCTCCCATCAGTCCTCTGCACGCCTCTGTAAAAGTAGTCTCTAAATGAAGTGGAATGGAAATTAAATGGAATGGTGCGTGTCAAACAGTGATAAATTCAGGTTCACGATAAAAAAATAAAATAAAAAAAAAACTATTAAAAATGGTAGATTGTTCTCTCCAAGTTGTAGTTCACATATCTTGTGTTGTTGTCCATGAGTGATGGTACAGTGGTACAAGAGGTGAGCTGCCTCCTGGGTGCCTCTGTTTGGAGGTTGACCGGGTTTGGCCAGTTGGGAGTAGACCCCTTGGTAGACCCAGAATTCACTGGAGGGATCGTCTCACCTGTGAACGCCTTGGGATCCCCCAAGGAAGAACTGGAGTGTGTTGCTAAGGGAAAGGTACGTTTGTTAGTTGCTCTGCTTAGCCTGTTGCAACAGCACCCAATCTGGGATAAGGGGTAGAGAATGTATGGATGGAATACATTTAATAAATGAGGAAATATAAAAACCCTGAGACTCCAGGTGAGACTCCAGCGACATGAAGAAAAGCCACAAGGATCTCATGACCAACATTCAAGCCAAAAAGCTGAGAGCAGACACTCTTGAGAAGGAGATGAACGCCATCAAACTTTAGCAAAAAGAGGCCAGTAAGGAGAATGTGTCTCTCGATGAGCTGCAGGAGAAACAGACCGGCTGCCAAACTTAAAATATAAGTGGCTGAGCTCATGGTGCAGCTGAAGCTAGCTGTGCAAGCTGGGGTTCCCTAGCCTGAAGCCATCACAGAGGTCCCTGCCATAGACATCACTGCAGCAGCTGTGACTCATGTGCACAAAAGTTGTGCTCCAGTAAAAGATGCCTGTCTCTGTTTACGCTGCTGTAAGGGATCACGTCATAATGACAAATAGTACTATTGCCACATCCTGGCATCAGGGAACAAAGAATACTAAGAAATGTAGAACACTCATAGTGAGAGTGCGACTGGGTGAAGTCACGTTTTTCTCCTCCATGGCCTTTTAACCGCCGCTTTCATAGCCTGCTCCCCTCTCTCAGTGCCACGCGGGGGTTAGAGGGAGGCGCGCTCATTAGTTAGCGTTTTAACAACCTGTAGTACACACAGATGCTTCCATGCCAATAAGAGCTGATAAACTAAGTTTCTGTACTGGAACATTACACCAGCTCATCCTCCACACTCTCATTATGAGGAATCTAATAACCCCTGATGACACGGTGAGGCTTACCTTCCACAGCGAGGGTTTCCTGCGCAAATTGGCTCCTCACATGATCTTGTGATTGCAGGTGACAACAGCTCATTAAGCGAGCGGAACCAGCTCGAATCTGTGCTCATTTGGCTCAGCGGCACGGCATGTGACATGTGCCTATCACATGGGAGATGTGGTTGCACTTACAGGTGTATTGGGATTGAGACGGAGGACACAATCATGAGATGTAAATAGAAAGCATCAACAACAACTTGTATCCAGGGATTCTATAGTAATATAACCTCAGTTCTTCTTTTGAGGTTTCAGTGGCACTCGTTCTGAAAACTGCTGGCTTCTAAGAGGCTAGGATGGATTATTTTAAATATATATGCAGTATATCGCAGAGATTTTAAATGATTATTCACTCAGTTCACTTTATTACAGCTAACATTTACAGATTAACAAATCCACTGTGACTCAAGCTAAACTTGAATGAGCAGACATATAAGTCTGCCTTATTAACATCGCAACAGTGTTCATTTACTCTGTGTAATCATTCCTCCTCTGAGAAATCCCTTCCCGACACACGGTTCTTGTCCCTTAAAGATAAAGTCGAACAAACTCTCTGAGTATGAGTGGAGCATTTGTGGGCCAAGGCAGACGACTAGCAAACTGATGCCATCTACCTGACACTTAAAGCATCCATGCTCTTAATTATGCATAACTTAAAGCCTTAATGCAGATTAAATAGGTCCCATCCCACAGAAAGTTGTCATGAATAGAAAAACACGGGGTTTGACTGTATTTTGGAGAAAGCTTCAAGAGAACATTCAAGGAACTGCACCATCTGCACCTGTAGGTTATGCTTGCAGATTGACCAGAATACACGCAAATTACATGAAAAATGTCTTTTGTCTCAAGTGACCAACAACAAAATAGATAGTATATTTTCAGATTTATATTTGAACCCAGTTATCCTGCGTATGTAGCAGTAGTAGTATGTAGCTACTGGCTCCAGACTTGCGCTATTATCTCTTTGTCTCAAAGTTTCCGACTCCTCAGTTGCATATACCGGCCCCACGTGCTACCAGCAGACCTCATTACGTATAATGCTCAGTGGAAAAAAACCACGACATTACTCATTTGCACGTTTCGTGTTCTCTACATTCGCTGCTCAGCTCAGTGACCTTAGGATCAGATTTTTCTTCTTTCTTTTTATCGCTAACTTTCACATTCACCACCTCCTGTTCTCCAGAGAACAGAATTTCATTTCAGCAATTAGGGCAAATCTGCAGCGTCTTAATTAGGCTAGATTCTCTCCTGTTGTAGCAAAGCACCAATTTGTGTTCCAGACTGGTGAGATGGCTGTACTTTTATGAATATAATTAGTTAAAAGTTACACCTTCCACTTGAAACAAAAAGCAGATGAGCACTATTACAGTGTATAAGGTGAAGTCTTTCTTTGAAGTTGTTTCTTTTTTGTTCATTCTCGTCCCGTTTTATTGTTTTTTGCTCTCGCTCATTTCACCTTCGTTCTCCTCTTTTTTTTTCTAATCCCTTTTCTTCTTTCTTTCGCTTGATCTCTTTTCAACTTGCTCCAACTGTCTGTCCTTTGATCATTTCCTGTAATCTACACCTTTTGTACTTCTCTTAATTGGCCAGTCCTAACTCCACAAGTCGTTTTTGAAGGGACTGGTCAGCTATGTCAGACAGCGGAAGAAAAAAGCTGTAGATGAAGGCTTTACTCGCACAAAATGTCGCACTGAGATCAGTCTACCATAATCGTGTTCAATTGTTTTGCTTATACGTATCAATTATATGTGTCGGCAAAACAACCACACAGGGTTATGTGTGACTGTGAGCTGCACTTTTCTAGAATAGAAAGTTTCTTGGAACTGCTTGCTCGTCACCTCAGGTCACTCGTGTCTGAACCAAAAGGTTGTACCTGAACACATCGCAAAGACCACAGCCAATGGCCTTCTGGCACATTATGTTCTGTGTATTGTCTGTGGTTGTCGTCCAAAAGACAAAAAACAGAAGATCCACTATTGGCTCGGAGGCTGAATCCGGCTGTTGAGTTTGTCTGCAGCTAATTGATTCTAAATGATGACTGACCGACTCGTTCCACCACCGATTCAACATGCATGCATCAGGGCCCACCATTGGCTTGGTGTGTTACGGCCTTTAGGTGTGCTTAATCTGCCTTACCCTCACACACCGTGCAAGGTGCTCACTTGCCAAGGAGCCAGGGATTGAACCGCCAGCTCTGTAACTGGTGAACTAACCTCCAATTGGTATTTTCAAAAAGTATTGTTCAATTGTGACGTTACAAGAGGATGATTTAGCTAGAGGATTAAGTGGTGAACTTGCGCAAAAACGTCGATTAAACACATTAATAACCACTTGAAAAAAAAAATCAAAAATAGCCAAAACAGTAGTGCGGAATTGGGTTTCCATGACTACCTCTAGGTAGGATAGTCATTGAGGAGTGCTAATTGTGAAAGGAGTTAAACATAATATTTAATACCAAATATGCCTAATATGTCCAACCAACAAGTTCTAATCTATACCATGACAAAGTAGTTGTACTTCATGTAGTGATGGTTGCCAATTTTAAGGATTCCATGTTTGGTCCAATGTCCTCTTTCTTTTTTCAAAATGTCCTCTTTAACTCACATTTCTTCCCTCTCTTCCCTCTCAGTTTGTGCCATTCAGGGACTACATCGACCGAACAGGGAACCACATCCTGAGCATGGCCCGGCTCGCCAAAGACGTCTTGGCGGAGATCCCAGACCAGTTCCTTTCCTACATGCGGACCCGCGGGATAAAGCCTTCGCCAGCGCCGCCTCCCTACACGCCACCGGGGCAACCCATCCAAACCCAGATATAAGCAGCGGGGGGAAGGAGTCGAGAAAGGTGTCGGAGTCAGGGGTTCGCTGAACTTTTACGCGCGAAATACTTCCATTTCCTTAAAGCCGCCACTTTCCATGCCTTGTTGCCGTGGATCACAGTGGTCTTTCACGTGTTCAGGAAGCTGCATGTCGGGCCAGGAAAAGCCAACGAGAGTCTGTTTACTTCCACTGTCAAGCATTCCTGTTGTTGTCTGGATTTTTGTTTTCTGGGAAATCTGGAAAAGTCTGTGGAGAGAGAGTTCGGAGAGTCTCGATTCAAGCTGAGAAGAAATGAAGGGAAGAGGTAATGAAGGACTGCTCTTTGGAAACATTGTAAAGAGAATGTCTCCAGACAAAGGAATCACTTGATCTTCAATGAACTTCTGTAAATATCTGGACACACGTAACTTCTTTCTCTGTCTCTACTCTCTTTCTCTCTCCAGCTCACTCATTGTTTACAGTAAACTCTAACAAGAATTTTTACTGTTGATACTTTTATATTCACATAGCTTGTTATACTCTCTCTCTCTCTCTCTCTCTCTCTCTCTCTCTCTCTCTCTCTCTCTATCTATCTATCTATCTATCCCTCTCTCTCTCTCTCTCTCTCTCTCTCTCTCTCTCTCTCTCTCTCTCTCTCCTGGCATGTGTGTCAGGTAGCAGCAGTGCAGGTCCTGGTAGCTCTTCTGTACCGTACCGTACCGTGCTGTACCGTACTGTACTGTATTCTAGTGTTTGTATTAACCTTTTGCATGAGTGTAGCCTCAGTCAAGTGCATGCATATAGTGGCCCTGCACTACCTCTTCTACCCATCTGTCTGTCTGTCTGTCTGTCTGTCCGTCTGTCTGTAGGGGGTGAGTGTCCATTTGTCACATTTGTCACTTCACCCGGTCTGTCTCCCTCTAAAAACTTGTCTTCTCGTCTTACCAGCTACCATCTCTTTCCATCTCTCTGCCTCTGTCACTTGCATTAGCTGTGTTTCCATCCAACATTTTTTTGGAAGTTATAGTAGATGATTATGCTCATCGAAAAAAAAAAAAAGTGGTTTTATTGCGGAATATGATGAACAACAAAGGAATTTCCTTTGGTCCTCTAAATGTTATTAGTTCAGAAATGATTCAGGGTTACCACAAACCTATTTTTGGAATGTAAAATTAGTCCCAACTTAGCAGAAATGCTATATCATCATATAAGGTGTCCATCATCTTCCACTGTCCAAATGCTACTTGTAGATTTCTAGTCAATGCTAACTGCGCAAGAGACGGTGCGGTTAATTTGTCCGTCTGTCTCTTTGGTACACACTGAAAAAAAAATCTATTTTATTGATTTAGAAGGTAAAAAAAACTGACATCCTACACGGCATCAACTACATAGCGTAAGAGCTATTAGCATGCTAATAGCGTACAGTATACCTGCTAACCATCAGTATGCTAGCATTTTTATCAGCGTGGAAGCATGCTAATGTTAGCATTAAGATCAGAGGTGCTTGAACACTGCTGTGGGCTCTTAAGGTGTTTGGACACCGTACTTTTCCTCTTTTTAAACTACCACAAAATTTTATAAAAGTTGTTATGCGCAGAAAACTTGCTTACCGAGTCCAACTTTTTACTAGTGCAGTTTTGCACTATGAGACAAAATGTAGTTGCCAAGTAGTGAGGATGATTTTGGGGTCATCTCACCTTTTGAAAGTAAAGAGAAAAAAAAAAAAACTGTTCAACCAATCTTGAGACAATGTCAAGAGCTGATCTTTTCTAATTGCCAGATAATGAGCATTTAAAATCTTCACGTAAACTTTATTTGTTGAATGGGAACGTAGCTATTCTCTCTCGCTTTCTTTCTTTCTTTCTCTCTCTCTTTCTCTCTCTCTCTCTCTCTTCCAAACTGCCTTGGCAATAGGATGCCCATGTGCCCAGGGGTTTCATCTCATTGTGTCGTCACACCACAACCCTGCCCCGTGTTTAAAATGACAGCAGCTGCTCTCAAACTAAATACTGTTTGAGCATAAAGAGCCCAGTGGTCAAAAATGCAGAGAAAAACACACTTTCCCTTATGTTTGCTTTCAGTTTCTTTCGTGTGTGAGTGAGTGTTTTTACGGCACCTTTAGCTTTGATACAGCTTTATGTTGGTTTTTATGAAGCGTATTTATATGTGCCAGTCGTGCGTGGACGGATGATGTGTGCGAATTCTTCTTTCTCAACGACTTTCCAGTTTGACACTGATGTCTTCTATTTTTTATTTTTTATTTTTGTCGTGAATGTGGAGGGAGTGATCAGTGTTGTCGTGAAGTGAGCCAACGGTGACGGACAGTGGTAAATGTGAATGAGACGTGTGTGCTGAATGAAAGAAAACGTTGTGAACAACAGTGAACAAATACAAACAAAACGTAAAATTTGACAAGCATTTCATTATAGTGACATTTCCAGATGTTACGTTTCTCATGATGCTTAATATGAAATTCTTCCAACTTTTCTTGTGTACTAAACGGTCAGCTGACTAAAGAGCTGGACGTTTTTGGCAGCACCAGACCAGTCACAACCGAGACCAGAGAGTATTGAGACAAAGATGAGACCGAGACTTTGAGTTTTTCGCAGAAGTGCTGGTGTGTTGCTCAGCCTACTTTCTGTTAAATCTCTAGCTCTTTAGAGTGAGGTAGTTGTTCTGTGGCGTGTAGCATACTGACTGCAATTAGCCAAAATCGATGCAGTGTAACTTAAGATACATGTACATAGGTTTATGTAGCCCGCTTCTCAAAAACCTAGGAGCAACGGCTTGCCCTGTCCCCTTATTCTGTCACAAAGTTAAGACTGAACTTGGCATCTTGAAACATATATTTTATACAACACATTGGGAGACAATTGAAGAGTTTTCTGAAGGATTTTGGTACAGAGAAACACTTATCTTACTTCTACTGTATAAGGTTGACGTTTTCCATCTCAGTAGGCGCTGCGTTGCTGAATTTACCTTGAATCTGATATATTTTGGATTGCAGATGAACTCTTTGTGGTTAGGATAGAAAGTTTTAATTCCACTGGATTTGGCTGAGAGAGTAGTCGTGATAGGTCGAGGGTGACAGCCATTATGTTAAAAAGATCTAGACGTCATCAGATATCACAGTGGTTGTAGTCTTGATCAGTGTTGAAATAAAATCTCAACCGCGACAGAGATGAGACAGAGTTAAAATGTGGTCGATATCGAGACAAGGCCTTAGAGGACGCCCTCGCCACCTCAGTACTAGCGGCCAGCTTTCCTTTCAGCTTCTTTTATTTTCTACTTGTTCTCCAGCCATAGAGATGCCTGTGCTGTTGGCTGCTGGCAGGGCTCTAGGCTTCAGGGTAATCTATCACACAACGGGACGGCATTCTCGTTTCGACTCGCGCTGACGTATGACTTTCTCTGTTGAAATGTTGCCATCGTATAAAGCAATGTTAAAAGGGTAGATTTGGATTTCACAGAGTTTCAGACTCCAAACGTGACATCAGACCACGACAGGTGTCTTGTGCCATTACACAGTAGCATAGTGATCATATATATCAATATTTGTAACTGATATTTTTTTACACAGTTTGGTGATCTTACATTGCTGCCTTGTCTTGGTGTTGCCTGACATTCCCATGTTTGTCTATCGTTAATTTTATGAAACCGTCGCAAAAGCAGAGTGCCAGTGTAGCTGGGCTAACCTTATGAATGTGTGTGTGAGTGTTGGCTCAGTGCTCTTGCAGCCACCTGCTGTGTTCAAAGCATAGCTGGACATATCATTAGGACTGCAGGTCAAAAGATGGAGCTCATTACTGCTGCAGATACACTGTAAAAAAGACACACATCCACCAAACTGTTAACAGATCCAATACTGTGTGAGTCAGAGAGGGTTTATTAGAGCCTTTATCGATCGGAAGGGCAGAAAGCTTTGACCACCATAGGCTACTGGTCATACTGGAGCAAGAAGAGAGTTTGCTGAACTGAGCACAACTGGATTTTATTGCTTATAAATTCAGTTTCCACAACGTTTGAGGCTATTTTTAATATTTTTATCACATTTGTTTCACTTAATTGCCCAGCCAGAGTTGTACCCCATGGTGGGGTCATAGGGTTTGACTCTGGTTGGGCAATTAAGTGAAAAAAACAAACTACTACCTCCTGCAGTCACATGTTAATCAGTAAATTGTGGAAAAATACATCTCTGACTGGATTATTATTATTCACCAAATTGCATTTCCAGACTAGTGAAGGACCAAGTATGGAGGCAAAAAAGGACTTGTGTTGCTGAATAGGTAATCATGAAATCTAATCAGTCAATCTAATCACAAACTACTGAATATAAATCACTGAAATGATTTTGTGCGGTTTGAAATCCCTTTTTTAAATTTCAAGTTGTGCAATTTGTTATGTTTCACACAATTATTGTTGACTAATTTATGTCCAAATTAGGGCTGTGAAAGTAAATGCATTTATAAATCGTAACCATTTTATCACCACAAAGTTTTTCAACTCACACGTTTTGTCATTTAACGAAATCGGGAAGCACGCAGTGCAGGAGTAACGCTGCGGAAAGCAAGCAGAATCTAAAGTGCATAGTAAATCATTTTAACCCGCAGGGGGCGGTAATACAGCCTGTAGCACTGAAACTGTCAAAAATCCCACATTTTCCAGGTAAATGTTAAAAATATAATAATAAAACGATAACGTTCATTAACTATGAAATTCATGCAATCTATTGACAGCTCTAGACCGAATGAAAGCATTCCAGATTAATTGGTCATTTAAAGATTCAAATCTAGGGGAAAAAAATAAAAATCCAATCTAACTCAACAACTTGAGATTCCACTGTGAGAATTTTATATAATTAGATTAAATGGGATTCAAATTCCAATATTTCAGTGATTGTAAATTCAGTTGCCAATAGCGATTTGATTTGATTATTTTAGACCTTCCTTTGCTTCCATATCCACACACAAACATACTCACACTAGTCCATACCAGTGGGTGCTGCCAGTTATTTCACGTTTGGAAGGAAAATAGTGCAACAGCTCACTAACTTTGCCAAGCCCCATGGCGTATGTGTGTGTTTGTGAGCGTGAGCGTATGCATGTGTTTGTATACTTTGCGTGATTGTGCGCGTGTGTCTGTGAGGCACCTTTCTAAGAGTGTTTTATTAGGTCATGTGAGGTGTTAACACACATAAGATCTTTGTTTACTAAAGATATCCAAATAATATATTGTATGCTCGTCATATCTTCTTAACAATGTGCACTATGTTTGCATGTACAGTTTTACAAAGGATGCACCAGTTCCTTTTGTTAAAAACTGAGTGTTTTGAAATATAAAAATCTATATGGAAATTAACTGTACAAAATGGCCTTAAATCTTTCACTGATTTTCTTGGAATTTGTGCGATGCCTTCTTCAGAAAAATGAATTGTTTAAAGGAATTGATCGGTATCTATTTTGTGTCAGTGTTTCTATTGCTTTCTAGTGTGTTTTCTTTGCACAAGTCCAATAATGGAGAAAAAAAAATCTATCGATCTTGTACTTTTTTGAAACCGTGATTAATCAGAGAAAGCATGGCTGAAGTACTGATTGTCTGATAATACATATAATAGATGACTATTTCTGTATCGAACTATGGATTTTTAAATAAATATTCATATTAAACTACATTTGCTGTGGAATGCCCTTTTATTTTAAATCTTAAATTTACGTCACTTGTTGTCTGCTTTGTGTTTGTCTTTGTTCTTCTTTCTCCAGTCACAGCTTATTAGGACTAATATCTGGTTTGTTCCCTCCGACAGGATAATTATAGTCCAAGAAAGTCTACCCACACCAAAAGGCACTAAACGCTACAACAAAATATGGAAAACTTTTCAGAGCTATCGTCACTTGTGCACCTTTCCGTTTCTCAGAGTAGCGTTTATTTCCAAGGTCTTATTGGCACCTGGCAATTAGTAAAAGTGTCACACTGAAATATCCAAATTTGTGGTGTTTATCTGCCGGGGGTTGATACGGTTCTTCATCAAGTCTCAGTGACTCAGCAGCGCTCCGACAGGTGCTGAGATCCCTGATTTTCAAAAGTCACGATGCAGCTTGTTGTTTTTTTGTCAGTGTTTTTAGGAAGTTCTCCGTAGCACAGGGAGTTTCCTAGAGGTTCTGGAGGAGTGATTGTCTTCCCACTGTTTGCAGAGATACTTTGATAAAAGTCATAAATTACTGTGAAAACTTTTTAGGAAAGATACCTATTTGCTTTGTTGCTGAGCAGGATGCTAATAGCCTAGCTTAGTGTGTCTGAAACAAATGCTAGCTTGGCTAAAGAGTTAAAAAACAGAACCACTAAAGCTCACTAGTTGAAGTAATGTGCCTTTTAAGAGTGGGTTCACACAAAACTAAATGGTATTTTACTAGACTTTGCTTCTCAATCTGTTTAACACAAATAAAAAAGAATAAAAAGTCCTAGTAGTAGGCTTTAATAATTTATTCTATTAACTTTGGCAAAAACCAGGCTAGGTAGGCCTAATGCTAACAGCTAGCTAATAGCCTCCTAACAATAGCTCAAAATAGAGATGTGTTGTTTTGAAAACAAATACTTAACACAGATATTTGCTTTCAAATGTACAACATGTAATCAAATTCTTTTTAGTCATTTCTATTCCCTCGGTACGTTGAAACCGTATTAGCAACACGTGTGTACGTTGTCCTCCATAGAAAGCTGAACAGACCACTGGTCTCCGGTCTAGAGGTTGTGCAAGCATAGCAATATTAATACGACGTCTACAATGGCGGGAAACAGTGTTGATAAAAACAAAAATAGCTTTTTTTGTTGGGGTTTTTTTGCAGATACACCACCAGTCAAAAGTTTGGACACGCCCTCTCATTTAATTGTTTTTTCATTGTAGATTCTCACTGAAGGCATCACAACTATGAATTAACACATATGGAATTATGTAGTAAACAAAAAGTGTGAAATAATAAATACTGGTAGTGTAACTGGAGCATCGCAATGCGGCTATCTGTAAAGTATTGAATAAAATGTATTTTTTACGTAGCTGGTTTTCTCACAATTTGTCTTGGCAACTTCATTGACAGATTGAAACTGAACGCAGCTAAGCGCCCACACGTGACTCTGTAAGCCACCTCAAACTTCCTCCGAAACAATCACCATATGGTCGTTCCCTTTCATTACTGAGTTTACATGGTATCCATTAGTCTTAAGTGGTTTACGTACCAATTAGTGTGACTCCTTCAAACTCCCACTCACTTTCTGGCTTGACAACAAGCACATATCTGATCTGTCATGTTCTGTACGTTGGCTAGCTGTCACCACCAGATCTGTCGCTGTGGTAAAGAACGTGTTCTCGTAGAGGAAGATGGAGCATCTGCAACATATGGATCCGCTGCTGATTATCTGCTTGAAGAGCAGCATGCAGGGAGTCAACAAACATGTTTTAAAGTTATAATCAGACTTAAGTAGCCATAGATAATATAGTGTTATATGGTACCTTCAAAAACACCTATAGTTTAAATAGACTCATCATGGACCGACTGCACCAATCAGGCATAACATTACAACCACTGTTCGTATATTGTGTAGGTCTCCCGTGTGCCTCCAAAACAGGGAAATTACAATTTCCACGTAGTTAGTGTGGACATGAACGCATCACCGACATTTCAGAAAAGCTCTCAAATTAAAGTAAAACATCCGCTGTAAATGTGTCACCATTATGCTGATAATAAAGCTGGCGAACGGTGACAGATATAATCAAGCATGCACACAGTGTCTGTCCA
>JASGAT010364672.1:0-22113 GCA_030220025.1 Chelon auratus
AAAAAAAAAATAAAAATATTCATATGAAACATGACGAATGAGGAAAAAAATTATCAATTCTATTTGTCAAGGGGTCAAACGGGGCCTGGATCATCTGGGGTATGAATCAGAGTTGGTCAATGCTAGGAATGAAGAATCAACCTCTGTGCTGCCAAAAGCATACCATGGCAACTTTGAAAAATATTTCAATATCACCATTTGAAAAAGAGCTAAAGGAGAGCGAAATAAGAGCTAATATTTAGACACACCACTATTTAAAGCTAATAAGGAGCTGAACTACAATGACTTCCAAATTCTTTAGAGTTAAAGTTATATTGCTGGTGATTTTGCTGAGAAAAGTAAGGTGAGCGAACCTGTGGGATAAACGACATCTGGGGCCAAAACGACACTTTCCCCTCAGGAAAAACTGGCACAGTTTGACTCCATCCTCGTCCCCACCTGTAGATTCTGTGAATGATACGAGAACAGAGAGAAAGACAGATGGTAAGATAAAATAAGAGGAACAGACTTCGTATAAAACTGCACTTAAAGCCTGTAAAAAATGTGAATGATGTAAAATAAATCATATCACAAGAAGAAAAAACAAGTTTGACTAGAGTGGGCCCCTGTTATAGACATGTAAACTGATTTATAGCAGTTTACAAGGTCACCCGGCAGGTGACGAGCAGGTGAGTAATAATTCTACTTTGATAAGAGTAGGAGGAACTTCCAGGTACAAAGTACAGAAATCTAGAGGTGTAGCATCTGGTTTGCAGCTACACAGTCCCATCCAAAACAAACAGACACACACTGTGCTTTAACAACTTCTCAGACCACGCGGGTCAGCCTTTGGTCCAAACGTGCATCAGAGCCGATTCACTGCTTTTCCTTCCTTGGACCACTATTCATAGGTACTGACCACTGAAGACTGGGAATACCCAAAAAGAGCTGCAGTGTTGGTTACGACCCAGTTAGACGCCACAACCCATCACAATTTGGCCCCTGTGAAAATTGCTCAAATCTTTCCACTTCCACCCATTTTTCCTGCTTCTAAGTAAGAGGGAAAAATGTTCACTTGCTACCCAGTATATCTCACCCACTGACAGGTGCCATGATGCCTAGGTAATCAGTGTTATTCACTTGAACAGTCTTTCTGACCAGTTGATCATAACATTTACGGCTACTCAGTGTATATCGAGTGTTTGTTTTCCAGATATGGTTGCTTAGGTTTCTATGTCAGTGAGATATGTTTCTGTGAGTCATATCATAGACAGGAATAGGATTCCTGATTAGCTGCCTTTTTACTCTTTCACTACATTCCCTCTTTATCTTTATCTTCGCCTCTCTGATATTACAATTAAAACTTCAAATCAGGAATTAATATGTCAGGATATTATATTATCCCTCCCCAATACACTTCTAAAGAGTTTAAACCATGTAACAGGTGGGAATGACTGAACCCAGAGGACTCAAATGTCAGCCAAGTAGTTGGGAGGTGGCTGCCTGTGTACCCAAACACATGCCACTGGGTAAAATATTTAACTGTGAGGGTCTTTATTCACTGGAAAGCTTATTTTACTTTGAGTCATGAAGTGCAAGAAAACAGGAGTAGAAGCAGACAGTAAATCCTCTCTATTATGGGAGATGAGAGGCTGATATGAGTTTCTTGACTCATATCCTAAATCCCACTTCATTTCCAGCAGCGCATGCTGGTGGGAAGTAAAAATACTGGCAAGACAGTGATCAGTTGATTCACTCATTCTGCCCATTTCTTCAGTGTAAGGGGCTCCAGTTCCAATACTTGCCGTAAATCAAACTGCTGACAGTAACACAGAAACATACCACAGAGTTGTGGTAAAAATGTTATAGTTACTTGGAAAATAAACTGATTTCAGGCATAGGCATTACCAGAATGAGTGGGATGTAGCTGTTTTGGCTCATTATGACAAAATAACTTCAGAGCCTTCAGAGACCCATGTAAGTGCAAATATAAAAGAGTTTCAGTGTGTGTAAAACTGTGGAAGTGATTTACCTGCAGTGGCTTTTAGCATGTCTTTACCACTGGGGTCAGCTGATACCCCCACCTCGAGACCGGGACCCGGTGTGGGAGTCAGAGTGGTGGGCGTCTGGTGGGTCCCATCATCTGCCTGGTCCTCTAAGGACACACCTGGTCCTCCCGATGCCATGCTCAGAAAGCGGTGTTACTTCACTATTGTGCCGCTGTGGTGTTTTACTTAGTTTGACCTGTCAAAGCAACAACAAAAAAAACGTGTCAATCCAAATTCACAACTTCTCAATACTGACGCGGAAGTGGCTAGTTTGCGTTGTACAATATGATAAACCGTCCGTAATCCGACAATTCTTAGAGAAATTAACTGTGAAAAGAAGACAGTGAATTTCAAACATAAACACAAAAATATTAAAATATTAGAAAAATCACCCTTACTACTAACCGACAAAGAAAACGGCTCTGACTTAAATCGCCCTTTGACCCCTAGCTTGTCACGCCGGTGGGGATTATGGGTAAAGTAGTTCTGATTTGGATTTCGTCTAAAAAATCATATTGTGCGGCAGATAAAGCCCGCTTTTAGCGAGAAAAGCCATCAAGCAAATACATTGTTTGTGTACTTTCTTGTAAATTCAAAAAATATCGGCAACATTTTCGAAACAGCGGTTAAAATGTTGAGGAATTAGTGCGGTTTGCAGCCATGCGTCGTCTGTGCTGGAGCGCGTGACTCTGCGTCATGTGACCGGTTTGTTGTTGCCTGCTAGCAGCTGAAGCTCAGAAGGATACAAGAAAGTATGAAAACCTCCATCTAAGAACTAATAACTATGGGATTTTGAAAAGGGACGAGTCGAGTTTAGTTTATTGTTTTTGTTTTGTCGTTGTCGCTTTTTATGTGACAGCTTTTTTTTAAGCACTACGACCAATGAATGTCCTTTTGTGAAGCAGCACTGAGCACCAGTCATTTGTTTAACTTGGCTCTGCTTTGAAGGTAAGATCTAATCTAATATTCCCAGCTGTAATGACCACGTCTTAACCCTGGAGTGGCTTAGTAATGTCAGTGGCTGACCAGAACCAAGCTGACTCTTTGATTTACACCTAACTAACACATATTCAGCACTGTAAGGATCTAAAAACGTGTCTTCTCTGGCACAGATGAATGCTCTGGTGGCTCTCTGTCACTTCTGTGAGCTTCATGGCCCTCGAACACTGTTCTGCACCGAGGCACTACACCCTCCATCCCCGACACCTTCATCCCAGGCCGGTGCCCCGGTGCCTGGGGACAGGGACCGGGATGGTGACAGGGAAGGGGAAGGGCTGACCATGAGAGCCAACAGCTCGGCCACTCAGAGAGGGGAAATGTGTGAGGTGAGTGTAGGGCTACAGACCGCAGTATGTCATCCAGCCATGCTCATCTCATTTCAGTCACTCTCCCCTACACTCAGTTCTCATTTGTATTTGTTGAGAAGTTCATATTCCTTCCTACCATAGTCTCCTCACCCTCTTCTCTTTTCTGTCCCCCATAGGGATGTCGATCTCTACCTGCATCTCACCCGGGCTTTGTGAGCATCGATGATGAAACAGGCATCCGCTTCCTGAGCCACCAGCACCCCAGACAGTCCCAGCTGTTCAGTGTGGTCCGCCAGGCTTGCGTGCGCAGTCTCAGCTGTGAGGTAAATAGTGAAGTATGTCTGGGTATATGTGTGTGAGTCACACATGTCTCAAGCACTAAATTTAAAGTACCATTGTTTTAACCCTGACAGCTGGGATAAGCTCCAGCAGACCCCCGCGACCCTTAACAGGAATAAGCGGGTACAGAAGATGAATTATTGAATGAATGAATGAATGTTTTAACCCCTTTGTCTCTGCTTCCATGCATGTTCTCTCATTTTGCTTCAGGTGTGTCCTGGGCGTGAGGGGCCCATTTTCTTTGGAGATGAGCAACACGGATTTGTGTTCTCACACACTTTCTTTATCAAAGACAGCCTGGCCAGGGGCTTCCAGCGCTGGTACAGTATTGTGATGGTAGCCATGGACAGAATCTACCTTATCAACTCATGGCCTTTCCTGTTACGCCACATGAAACTTACAATACAGAGCCTGCAGAGCACAGCTCTAAAGGTAGGGTGCACACATGGACAATGCATGCCTTTATGTACTCAAATAAATAAAGACTCTGCAGACTTGTTTCGAGAAGGGTTCCTAACGTCTCTGCCTTTCACTCTGTTTCAGGTGTTTGACAATGAACAAGGAGTTTGCCCCCAGCGAGCTATGAGGATGAACAGTGTGTTTTCACCTGCAGTTTTCCCACATCAAAGGAGTGGCAACGCAGCCCGATCCCTGACTTCTCTCACCCAGCATCCCAATCTCTGGGCCAGCCTGCACTCCTCCTTTAGCTGGTGAGTCAGCAGACCCTCAGTCCCACAATGACATGTCTTCACACCTGGCCACGCTGATGGGTGTCTTCACCTCATTTCCAGGCTGCTGAAGGCTTGTGGTAGTCGTCTGACAGAGAAGCTCCTCGAAGGGGCCCCCACCGAGGACACACTGGTGCTCATAGAGAGACAGACAGGTAGACATTGTCCTGGACGGAACGAGATGTTGGCACAAATATCCGCATTTACCAATCTAACACTGTGGAAACACTGTAACCAAGTTAAAGCTGAAAACAAAACATTGACTAATGGCATACATTCATGGGGAAGGTGGGTGATATATGTTTACACAATGTGCCATGGTTTTATCATCGGTCTGAAAAGTCTCCTGTGTCTGATTCACTCGGTCAGTCTGTATAGAGACACTGTGGAAAAACATGGTGATTCACTCGACCGGCGCACTCCAATACACTGCTGTTGCACAAAAAGTTTGCGCAACTTTAGTAAAGATTTAGAAAGTGATTAAAAGATTTACACCTATTCCTTTGTGGAATTTTAATACCCACTCCCGTTTATATAAAAAGTCTAAGTAAAATACACTTAAAACACAAAGCGTACTACACGTGAAGTAAGTGTCAGCAAAATACAAGAAAACAGTGGATCATCAGTCATAACATGTTAAACTATAAAACTGTATCAGCTGATCCAATATGCGAGGGAGGCTGAAAAATCATGTGCCACCTCATGTAACCATCAGTCTACTAATATATGTATAGGTCACAGATGAGAGGTGAGATTACACAATATTGATATTGGTTTTTTAAATGTGAGTAACATCATGTGCACATCACATAAGAGCTTATTTGTGCAGGGTGATGTAAGGATTGCACTTTGTAATAATTTCCTGTGGAAATTCCCCAGATGAAGAGTCTCACTTGAAAATATTTCTGTGTGTATGTCACTCTGTTTCTTAAAGAGCAAGAGGAGGAAATGAGCTGCTGGGAGGGAGCAGAAGGAGACGGTTCAATGTCACAGCGGCACCAATCACAGAGCGAGCTGTGCCACAGCTTCCTGTGCGAAGATGCGAAATTGGACGAATTACCTGGTCCAAAATTTAGGTCGCTGAGGCACCTGAGACAGGTGTGTACCTTTGTTGTGTATAAGTCCATAAACTTAACCGTGCAAGCTGATATGAAACTGGTAAAGATAAAGGAAAAATGCAGGATTTTCTTTTTAGAATGAACAAAAAAATAATTTACTGGTGTTAATATGATAGATATGAGTCAAACAGTGATGAAGAGATGGATTCACATGTTTAGTGGCTCGTATACTTTATCTGTGAGCTGCTGCTCGGTACACAGTGTGGTTTGTTCTGCAGGTCCTCGGGGCTGCTGAGTTTCGACAGCTAGCGTGGCACGTGCTCATGGGAAATCAGGTCATATGGAGAGGCGCGGACCCCGGGCTCATCCAGTCAGCTTTTACAGTGCTCAAGGTACTCCGCCCATGCTGGGGCTCCCCTTTCTGCCTCGTTTAGGGAGGTAGTTTAATTATGACGAGAGTAAATATGAAGTAAGGTGGGTAATCACACCTGGGAGGGCCCTCGTTGGCTCATGAGTCATATTGTAATTATTTGTTTAATTAATTTAATTAGTCGAGTGCTGTTTAGTGCAACATGCTTGTTATGACTAGTTTAATGTTGTAATATGTGATTATTTATTAAAGTGATCCATTACTAAAGACTTGAAGATAATCATTTTCGTGTCATATGAACTCATCATATTTGATCTTTTATCAGTTATTTCTCCATAAAGAGAAGTTGCTTTGATGGTTCACTGTTTGTCAAACTTCCAGTAAATGCCTATAGATGGATTGTCATTGAAGTTATTGATACACGCCTTAAATTTTTGAATTGTCTGTACATGCTTCTATGACGTTTTTATGCAACACGAACAAACTAGACAGAGTGTGCAACAGTCGCTCTGTGCGTGTTGTTCACTTTTGCAGTTGAAAGATATTTTGAGTTTTGTGACGACTTCTATGTTGTTTTTAGTCTTTCCAGTGTTTTCTGTTGAAGTTGTTTTATTTTCTGCAAAGCATAGGTGTTACTAATAATTAATTAATACGGGCTTTATATAGGCTGAGCATGTTTCAAATTGTAATTTCCCTCGTCTTCCCCTCAGTCTCTGCTCCCAGTAGGCTGTGTGCGCTCTGTGCCATACAGCGCTCAGTATGAGGAGGCCTACAAATGCAACTTCCTGGGTCTGAGTCCAGATGTGCCTATTCCAGCCCATGTCAGCTCCTCAGGTACAGGACTTTCTTCGCGCAAACTGTAGGTTTGTACGCACAGGTCACATTGGGACAATTTCACCGTCCTTTTGTTTATCCCGTAGAGTTTTCCGTGCTGGTGGATGTCACTTCAGACAAGAGCTATCAGATCTCAGCTGCAGGTGAAGATGATATCTGCTCACGTCATCAGTTCACCATCAGCAGTGCCAACACACAACCCACAGATCGGGGTGAGCCATCACTATACAGTCGCTGACGCTTTTGTGTGTACTATGTGCATGGTTCAACTTAAAAAGCAGGGAGCCATGCCGTTGCTGCAGTGGCTATGAATCTGAAGATGCATCACACAAAATAAGATAGATCTCCCATCCTAACTCCATTTTTATTGTCCACAATGGTATGGAATTCATTAAAATATTTGTAATAAGTTAACTATTGCAGAAAAGGTAGAAATACAGTATATTTTCCATATTTGCAAGGGTTAAGAGAAGAATGACTCTAAAGTCGGATCTAGATTCGCTTCAGAAACGAATCTGTCTTTCTACAAACGTTCAGTCAAACCTGTTTTGTCAGAAAACAAACGGAACAATAATAAAAGGGACCAGAGGCACACCCTTTTTAAATTAACAGAAAACATGTTGAGGCTGCTGTTTCATTTTATTTATTTTTTTTACTTAGGACATTGAACCGTCACGCTATTGACTAACTGAATCTTCGTCATCTTTTCCCAGGACCAACATTACTGAACAAGCTCGAGGTGGCCCTGTCTAATGAGAACCTGTCTGTGGACGTCGTGTCTCACTGCCTGCTCTGTTTGAAGGAGGAGTGGATGAAGTGAGCGAAATTACTCAATTTCTTAGTAAAGGCACCTCAGATTTGTGTAAGACAATTTTTCCGTACGGAAGCCCTCTCATAGTTTATTCTCACTCTTTCAGTAAAGTCAAAGTGCTATTCAAGTTCTCCAAAGTGGACGGTCGAGGGAGGGAGGACACCCAGAAGGTTCTGGCTCTCCTTGGTGCCACGGGCCCGGGGGAGGAGGACAACGTCAGGCTGCTCAAGTACTGGATGACTGGACTCAGCAAAACATACAAGAGTCATTTAATGACAGCCGTACGAGGAGGGGAGAGAAGCCCCAGCCAGTGACAAAAAAAAAAATGGAGGGGATAAAGGGATATATAAAAGGGAGCTGAAAAGAGGGGGGAATACCAAAGAATGGAAAGTGAAAGCAAGAATCTTCTCATAAACACTTTAGAGTTGAATGAAAAACCTCTGTGAAGGGATGACAGTGTTGATTTGTTCATCCATTATTGACAGTTTAACTCATGAGATCTATTGTGTACTAAACTCTGACTATTATTCTGCAGACTAACACACTGAGTAAATATAGTTAAAGCATGTGGGCTTTTGTTTGTCAAAGGGAATTATTGATATGTAAAGTTTAACTTATTATTAAAAAACGGCTTTGCACTTTGTTTACTTTTGATGTTATAAAATGAAATTATCATGACTTTCAGTCTGACGTCCTTTTTTTTATTCTACCCTTGGCTCCATCTTGTGGCGAACAGGGAGATTAAAGAGGGAGTGAGAGTGAAGTGGTGGAGGAGGAGGAGGGGATCACTTTTTTCTCCACCAGCTACTCACTTGTTTCAACCAACCAAGTCTCAAGTGGTGTAAGAAAACACTTTTTACGGTTTTCTCGTGTCCTGAAATGTAGTTGCATAACAAGGCCCCGCTCCAGTTCGGCTGACCACATCAGCAGCAGGATTTCAGCTCCTTAATGAGCCACACTGATCCACTGTGCCTGTTTTTTGCATTTTTTTTTTTCTGAGCCTGTTGCTTTTGCTGAAGTTTGCTGCAGACTGTAGTCAATAAAACCTGGCAGCGTGCTCCATAAATTGTTGGAGTCATCCAAAACTATGCAATGANAACAAATATTTTAGTCCAAAGAACAGCAAATTGTTGTGTTGAGTAATATTTTTCTCAAAAACTCAAGTCTGGATTTCATTTGGCAAGTTCCACTAATAGACGCACAAACATGATTTGTAGTGGCTTCATAAATTAGTCACACATTTACCTCCCTCTGCATGCACGTGGAGTACGAAACAGGAAGGCGGCACAATGACTAGATATTTATACCCAGTCATTAAAGTGCTTCGTATAGGTGAAGAGGTTTTGAGTTGATGATGCCTCGGGGAGCGTTAAGGCTTGTGGTGAGGCTGCTGCTGCTGCTGCTGCTGCTCTTTTGTTTCCTTTTCCCCTCAGCAGAGATGTATTTGTGGAAGCTGTCCCTTGTCCTTTGGCTTATGCTCAGAAAGAAAACGCTGAAGAACAATTCGTTTTTGACGCAACAACGTCGCACTTCCTTCCCTTCATTAGTAATTAACTCCAAAAATCCAAAGCAACGTGATGCTTCACACAACCTGAGGGCACGGAACAACACTTTGCAGACAGGATGATGACAGTTGCGCACAATATTAGACATCACAGTCACACCGTCCACATCTGTGGGCCCTTCTTTAACGGTAATGACTAATGAAAGCTGTCGCATGTGGGATGACTTGCAAGTTCGGGCAATGTAGCATTGCAGTCATTCTTTCAGTCGGTTTTACAAGGAATGTGACTCCGGATTTATTTTGGAGGAAAAAAACAGATCATGTGATGATTAAACAGGATGACACTGCGTACTGAATGTGAAGGGATAAAGAGCAAGGGATCCACAGGCGCAGAGGTGTGGGGGAGAGTCCAAATGAAAAACATACGCTCCAATTGCATGACTAAGCCTCCTCGGCCTAGGTTTGGAAGGGGGAGGATGGGGGTAAGAGGGTGGGTGTCAGGGAATGTAGAGAGCAGAGGGGGGAGGGAGCCGGGTCAGTCAATAGTGAGGTAAAACGTGTGGCGTGGGAGGGGCGGTAACTTAAAGGGAGCAGACAAGCAATCCAACCCAAGCACTTTCACTTTGAGCGGAGCCTGTGTCTGAGTGAGGATACACAGAGTGACCAGAGAGAGAGAGAGAGATACGGAGGAGGAGGAGGAGGCCAGTGTCTCCGTCGCTTTATCCATTAACCACTTTGAAAGGACAGAGGAGTGGTTTAAATTAGGCTGTTCAGGAAAATTCCAGGTCAGTAGTGAGGGGAAAGAAAGGGAAAGGGAAAACACACTGTAAAAAAAAGAAAGAAGAAAACTAACAAAAGATTTGAAAGGAAAAGGGCTGCAGCCTTTCACTTAGGTGGGAAACTCCAAAGTGAGAGAGCTTGGTGGCGCGAGATGATAAATGAGGCATTTTTTGGAAAGTACCAAAGGACCCCACAAAGAAGGATTGTATAAGGGATGTCAGCAAGACGACTAACTATCAAACAGTGAAGGAGAAGAGACAGCAGCGTACTCTGTCAAGAAACCACAGAGGAAACTTTGCCTTTCACAGACTGACACAGAATCGTCTGCAGAGTGATTGCCGTCAACAAGAGAAATGGAGAAGTGTCCATTCTTAGAAAGATAAAAGGATGTCACTGCCAGGTGAGGAGCGAGAAATACATTCAGTCTTTTCTTTGACTTTCTTTCTGGGGTCCGTGGGTAAATAATGAAACAGCAGAACTGGTTCTCACAAGTTTAATCATTTAACAATCAAGTTTAACAATAGCATTTCCTGCATCTCAATTCAATTAGATTGGCTGCAGTAACTCATGTTTCATGTTGTTTTCTGCAGAAACACCTAATTGACACAGGAAATGATGTGATGTGTTTTTTGTAGGTATGCAGTTTGAACAAACCACAGAAAGTTTCCAACATTTATTTGATTGTGTTTCTTTCTTCTGTTCTTTCTTTGTCACATGTCAGCAGCTATACTCCTGTTATCACTTCTAACTGTCGAATGTGGTGGATGTGGCTTTGACTTGGAAGGCGTCAGAAACATTAAGTCGACCACTGACTCTAATCCAACTGGATTTGTAAGTGAATCAGTTTTGACTCTTTATGTAAATCAAGTGTTCTTAAGTGACTAATAACCTCTTTGTAGAAATAACACCATCTATTTGCTTACCAAATATATTTACATTCTTTAAAGAATATGCATTGGTTGGGTCATTTGGTATGAAGAGCTCAGATGTAAATAGCTCTTTCCAAAGAATAGTAATGTCATCTGACAACCTGCAAAGTCATCACATGACACTGACTGTAACAAGTCAAGGGGATCAAACGTTTTGTGTTTTCACTTGTGTGGCTAGTTTCAATTATTATATGGTTCAGTATAGTTGCCATAAATGTAATGTTCTCTTCTCCCTCTCTCTTTCTCTCTCCATTAGCGGACAGTATTCCCCAAAGATTACTATGTAGTGCATCGATACACCAGAAGCATGCTGTGCGACACTGACCCGGTGAGTTGTTTATCTATCAAAAAGAAGAAGTGAGGTGTCATATAGCCATAAATAGGTTGTACATTTGATGTTTCTGTAACCCGCCTGAAGGACTACTGTCTTTGAACAGTGCACTCATTAGATTATTTCTGTAGCATAAACGTGAAATGCTCACTGCTATGTAACAGAGCAAATGGTGTGGTTCTTTTGGTGCCACTTGTTGTGAATGCTAACTCAAACTCTGGTGTGTTGCTCTACCTCCCTGCAGTGTTGTGTGTTCCCTGCTGCAGTAGTCCTCCAGGACTCCTGGCATGTCCTCCTCAGAAACCTCTGGGATGAACACTTAAATCACTCCTTAATCCTGGATCTAAAACTGACACTGGATAGAATCATCAGAAAGAACAAAAATACAGAGGTAGGGCATTCTATAATATTTGACATTTTCCCCTAATGCCTTATAGACATACCTCAAATAAGATGGGACTACATACTTCAATAATATTAGTTAATAGTTTCAAACAGATTTTGTGATTGTGTTTTTTTTTCTTTCTTTGATTGCTCATCTTTGTCTTCTCATTGCAGAGGTTCCAGGAGGAGACAGACCTAGCCCAGTTGCCAACATTATCCTCCTCTCCAGAAGAACTCCTGAAGCTAACGTCAGAACTTTTTAGTAGATGGCTTGAAGTCGGCTGCTTGTCTTCGATTGAAACTTGCCCCCTGCCCACCTTGCCCCCCTCTGTTGAAAGGAAGGACTTCGGCCCATCGAGGGCCAGACTCTTGGTCACCCGAGCTATTAGTAATGAGAAAGAAGAAGAAGAAGAAAAAGAAGAAGAAGAAGAAGAAGAAGAAGGAGAAGAAGAAGAAGAAGGACAGCCTGACAAGATTATAGATAATACACAGCCTTCATCCAGTGGTGGTCCTCTACCCCGAACATATTCTGCTTTTGTCTGGAGCCCCTTGCTGTTCAGCCTTTACTGGTCGCTGCCTTAGTCACTAGAAAGGACCTTTTTCTTTGTTTGTGGATGCACACAAAATGCAAGACTTTCCCTGGCACTGAATGATTGTTTTCTTGTATTTGTGTCTGTGTGTTTTGATGCAGTAAGCTTTGTTAATATGAAGTGACATGCACACGTGGCATTTAATGTCCAGAGTCGGTCGTCTGTCCTGCAGTGCTCTGTAACAAGTTAATCTTATAGCCATTTTCTCTAGAGCCAGCCACAAGCTCCAGCTAGCTATGCTCTCCATGCTAATAAGAGATAAATGCTGAGCTAGCCAATGCACATACGCTGTCGTCTGTGTGGATTTCATCACTGTTTACAATGAATGTTAAGGAAAGTTTTCACAGTCTATGGGTGTTTACTTTTGTACATATATGTAAATTAAAGACATTTAGTTATGCATTAGTTGGTTTAACTTGGATATATGACATGGTTGCTAAGCTATATTTATTTTGGTCTTTGGTTGTTTGGCATCCAGGACGGAAATGTACACTTCATTTGATTTAAGGTAACTGCTGCTTCTACTGCTATTTACATCAATATTGTACCTTTCTCTTCACATATATCTGATAGTAAATGGCTTCTTTACAGATTTCATGAATATTTGTTGTAAACCGAAAGACCAACATGTTATGAAGTCATTACACTCAGCCCCACCTCACACTGGTTACAACAGTAAAATGCAATAGGTGCTTTTGCTTTTGATAGCCTGCATAGCTGTTGTTGCACCTTTTACAGTGTGGTATTGGTGCAGTAAAAAGTGTTTACCCCACTGCCGTTTGTCTGTAAGAACCCTTTTTATGTTTAGACTACAGTTTAAGCGATGCCATCTTGCATTCCAGCACTAGAGTATATTCATGTGAGCTCGACCATGCCAGAGTAGTTTCTTGTGTACGACAGATTTTCTACAACCTAACTCTGATTAAAAACTGAAAGATAAGTTATAAATGAGAGAGGTATGTGCTGTGGATGGGCTCCAGAGATGGTCTGACTCCTGTCAAAATGTACAGGGGATATACAAAGTGCACCCTGTTGGTGCTCGCACTTGCCCCTGCTTGTACACACCCACGCATTTAATGCATCGGTGTTCTTGAAGTGCCCTCATGGGAGTTTCGCAATCTTTTAAATACAGATGTATGTTGCAGCAGTCACTATAGGAACAGACCTGTCTAGCTACTTAGGCTTTTGCACTGAATTAAAGTTGCAATTTGGAAAATGTAAAACAGCAGTATCAGCTAACACAAGTTTTTGGTCGAGTTTGGAAGAGAAAAATAACTTGAGTTCTGACAGAGGACGTCTCTTTTTATGGACAGCGCCCATTTCCAAGCACCTGTCGTTTCAAATACATACAATATCTGAACTGACGGTCGATGCCTTGCAGGGAGCGATCATCTCATTTCCCATCAGCGTTTGGTACAGAGACCCCTGACCCGTGTCAGTACCAGGACATTCAAATCACAGCTCCCTAAAATCGTTTATGACTCACTCCTATACAGTGCAGTGCCCTCTCCTGCATCATTGCACGCATTTGGTGCCAAATGTGGAAATGACAGTTCACTTTTCCCAAACTTATTTTCCACTCAACACTGAACAATCACTTCACCGCCATGAAATTAACATTAATGCGTAGGTATTGTAGTTTCTGGCATTTTCTGAGACAAATATTTGCACGTCTGAGCTTTCCTGGCACCAGAGAGCCGAGCGCCAAAGAAGCCAGCTGAATTCCCGTAAATGCGAGGAGAGACACAGGGGAGAGAGGGAGAGGGATGGGAGGGGGTGACGGAGCACGGTTTAAACCACGTGGCCGCGCAACATACCGGAAGTGCCGAAGCCAAGATGTCTGCGCCCGACGAGGACACGTTTGCCGAGGAAGGAGGCGAGATGGAGGAGATGGACGAAGCGGGGAGCGACGACGACGAAGCAGAAGACATGGACGAGGAAGGAGAGGACGGAGAGCAGGAGACGAAAGTGTTCGTGCCCGGGATGGAGCCGCTGCAGCCCGGGCAGGAGCTGGAGATGGACCGCTCCGCTTACCGCATGTACCACGAGTGCCAAACAGGCAAGTTGGAGACAAGCTCCACCGCTGAGTTATCCACGCTGACAGCTGCTTGTCAATACAAGCGCGTGTAGGTGTAATCCATGACCGTGGTTCCGCTGTTTGTGTTCAGGTGCGCCCTGTCTGAGTTTCGACATCCTGAGAGATGGAGATGGAGAAAGCAGGGAGCAGTTTCCCCTGTCCATGCTGCTGTGTGCGGGCACACAGGCTGACACAGCCCTGAAGAACAGGTACAGGCCTCCTGACAGCACACACATCACTCACAGGGTCAAGTTCTTTAATGTTAGTACCCGACATGAGTTCAGTTTAGACCAAAGTACACTATTGGTTCCCCAGGGTGGTAACCATGGCAACATGTTAGTCAAAACTTTAATCAAGGTCCAGCACATCACTAGTAAACACAGAATTGCTTTTGCATGGTGGGCTACATGTGTGCATCTGCACAGGTCTGTCACTTTAGGTCATTAAAAATACCCATATGACATTAGAGGTATGCCCTGCAGAGATCACACACACACTAATATATTTTTTTTCAAAGATGGACGACCCAAAAGTGACAACTTATTTATTTACAGTCATAGAAATAGAGGCCTGAGTGAACTGAGGATTGAACCAAACTGGTTGTAGCTCCAGCTGTAATTCACCTAGCAGGTCGGTCCTACTTTCAGGACGGGTGTGTGTGAGAGTCACGACTACAGTTTGAAAGTTTCAGCTGAGCCATGGCCTCAGTTTGTATCTTTGGGAAATCACCCAGCTGTTTCACCCTACATTCTAGGTGTGTACAGTATACACCGATCGCCCACAGCATTAAAACCACCAATCTGACGATCTCATTACAATGTAATGTTCTTTTGGGAAACCTGGGTGCTGGTATTTATGTGGATTTTACTTTGATACATGCCACTACCTGAACATTGTTGCAGCCCATGCACCACCACCACCACCACCACCATCATTCTTGCATCCTGGTGCCATGTGTTCCTCAGTTAAGCAGCACACAGGCACCTGGCCATCCACGTGATGTTTAAGAAAACATGATTCATCAGACCAGGCCACATTCTTCTATTGCTCCGTGGTCCAGTTCTGATGCTCGCTTGCTCTTTGTCGTTATGATGTACTGTTTGTTCTGACACATTTCGGTCAGAACCAGCATTTACTTTTTCAGTAATTTGAGCTGCAGTAGCTAGTCTGTTGGATTGGACAACACAGGCCAGTCTTTACTCAGTGGGCATTGGCCATCTGTGACACTGTCACCGGGTCACCTTTCTTGGATCCCTTCTGATAGGTACTGACCACTGCAGACCAGGATCTCAAGTTCATATGTCCATGTTTCCTCCAGCTAACACATTAACCATGAGGACAAAATATTCTCTTGCCTCTTAATATAGCCCTCTAACTGATGGATACCATGGTAACCAGATGGTCTGTGTTATTCACTTGACTAGTGATTTTGACCAGACGCTCATAATGTTATGGTTGATAGATAATGCACTAATGCCTTGTTAAATGAATGGTCACTCATATTTACTCATTCATATCTTAATGTTTGTTCACAGTTATATTAAAAAGTGAATAAAGTAAATACTAATGTATTTTTGTATGAGAGCTCCATTTAACGCAGCCTTTTCATTACGAACAGTGGACGCCAGTGGTAGAAAAGATAAAATATGCTACTAAGCAGCAGATTGATTTGGGGTTCTTAACAATAAGGCACGACACTGTACAGCAGGGTGTGGGGGTTTTTCCTCTGGGGGAGTTTGCGCTTTGTCTTAATGTCGACCACAAAAACACTGAGCGAAGATTTTCCCTTCAGTGGAAACTTAAATGGTCAGATAAAGGTTAATGGAAACATTTTTTTTGGTTTTGTTTCTTTCCTGTTAAACCCACAGTGTCTTGATTTGTTTTGCTGTCCCCCACACACTCCTGCATACCTAAACGCACGCGCTGACTTTCTTGCAGACTTCTGGTCATGCGCATGTACAACCTTCATGGAACAGACAAAGAAAAAGAGGGGGAAGAAAGCAGCGATGAAGAAAGCGATGACGAGGAGGAGGAGGATGAAGACAAGAAACCGCAAATGGAACTTGCCATGATGCCTCACTACGGAGGGATCAACAGAGTCAGAGTATGTTGACGTTTTCTCAAATAAATACCTAATGTATCAGATTCTTTACTTGCTTTCCAAATTGGTTAATGTTGTGTCTTAATTTCCAGGTGACCCGATGCGGGGATCTGTCTCTAGCTGCTGTGTGGTCGGAAAAGGGACAGGTAGAAATATTTGACCTCCGACCTCAGCTGGAGGCCGTTCACAGTTCTGCTGTGATGGCTGCCTTCATCAAAGAGCAGAAGGAAGCCACAGCGCTCTTCAGTTTCTCAGGTCACATGACTGAAGGCTTTGCAATTGATTGGTCACCTAAAGTACCCGGTAAGTGAGCTCTGCATGTAAATCTCCAAATAACAAAATAAACCCACACAAACTATTCGCACACCTCCTGGACAGGTTGCAAGTCTGTGAGAGGGCTCACAGAAAGAGACAAGCAATCATTCAGCCAGAGACTTTTTGCTATGAGCAATGCCAGGTCACCCATACTAAAAAAGGAAAAAATGAATATTTGAATCTTATTTTAAATCTTAAGTTTGTTGACGGGTCATATTTTACTTAACTTTAGCAACTTAGCTTTACGTTATAAAAGCATAGTACAGACAGCCTGTCTCTCAACTAAAATGTTTCTTGTTGTGCCTGTATTTTATTCACAGGTCGTCTCGTCAGTGGTGACTGCAAAAAGAACATACACGTGTGGGAGCCGAGGGAGGGAGGGACGTCATGGCAGATTGACCAGCGACCTTTCAGCTCCCACACCAAGTCCGTGGAGGACCTGCAGTGGTCGCCTACAGAAGCTACAGTACGTTGTAGACTAACGTAGCAGGTCGCCTCCGTACGTGGTGCTGAATGAAACCTTTCTGGGTTTGTGTGCGCTTCCTCCGCACCCTCAAACATCTGCATGTAAAGCATTAGAGAAGCATGTTGAAATTTGACTTGCAAGCTATCTGTCCTCATTTTCCCCTTTGACCCCAGTGCCTCCTCCCCAGCTGGAGGATGAATGAAACACATTTTTCACAGGGATTTATTATGTACTGATCAGGAAATGCTTTGCTGAGGTTTCATAGGCAACAATAAAAGGATGTGTTGAGAGAGGTGAATAGTTGGAATGATTGAAACTTGTGTTGAAAACATGACGACTGGTGACACTGTCGCTATGTAAATTACAGACTGAAATATGTTATTTATATGCCTTAGTTTAAGTGCTGCAGCATGTCACCAAACTAGTCAGTGGTATGTGGATGTGCATTTTACAGGCTGACACTGATTGTTACCTTTTCACTTCCATGAATTTACATTCTTCTCTTTATGTCAGACCCCTGGGACTTGTCGACCCAATTGGTGTTGACTGCTACACGTCACATGTTCTTTGCAGAGTATTCAATAGCCTTCCGTGTACGAGATGGCGATAAGGTTCATGTTTTGTAAATATTTAAACTCACGTCTCAAAGTCCAAATCTCTTTGCTCTCCTTTGTTTTGCCACAGGTTTTTGCATCTTGCTCAGTAGATCAGTCCATTCGGATCTGGGATATCCGCGCCCCACCCAATTCTATGCTCTCAGCAGACGGCGCTCACTCCTCAGACGTCAACGTAATCAGCTGGAACAGGAGCGAACCATTCCTCCTGTCAGGAGGGGACGATGGGCTTCTGAAAGTTTGGGATCTGCGTCAGTTTAAGGTAAAAACCAAAATGATGATAATATCAATGAACACAAGCTCGGTAATTCCACTGACAACTGTACAGCTTTGAGTTATTATCACTGTGTGTTTATATGATTTATATATAACTCACCATTATTACCACATGCAAAACAATGTTTAGGGCTTATAATATTACACTATCTGAAAGCCATCGGCCCCACCCATCTAGTAACCTTTGTTCCATCTCGTACCTTATTGTAGTCTTAAGATAGGAAGCCATTTTCAGTTCACTCTTGAAGGGAATAAATGAACATTTTGGGAAACATGTTTTCTGGCTGAGAGTTAAGTGAGAACCAGAAATGTAGACGCATTTGTGAAAATGCCAATAAATTTCTATAAAACAAATACAGCTTGAATGTTTTATTGCAGCTTAAGGAAAAACACAGATTTACTTTTTGTGACCTCACTGCTGTCCTCTACCTCTAGACTGGCCGGCCGGTGGCGAACTTCAAGCAGCACAGCGCTCCCATCACGTCCGTGGAGTGGAACCCAGTGGACTCCAGCGTGTTCGCCGCCTCGGGAGCGGACGACGTCGTCAGCCAGTGGGACCTGTCCGTGGAGTCTTGCGACGTGGGCGCCAGGGTGGAGGGGCTGAGGGACCTGCCCCCTCAACTGCTGTTCCTGCACCAGGGTCAGTCGGAGATCAAAGAGGTCCACTGGCACCCACAAGTACCTGGCGTCATGATCTCCACGGCGCTGTCTGGATTCAATGTGTTCAGGACAATATCTGTGTAGTGTGTGTGTGTTTTTAGATAAAAGGATGATTTTGCATTTACTACACATTTAAAGTACACGTGTAATGGGCAGTACGGAGCTTGTAATAATGTACAGAACTTTGTTATGTAAGTAAAAACTCTTTGACAGTTACTTGGCAACATAGGCGCCACATGTTTCTCTTAAACGTTCAGTGTGTATCATTTACACATGTGTTAGCTGTTTTAGGCATTGCCCGATGAATGCTTAAAATAAAGCATTTAAAACTGTACATCTGTTGTCTCCAGCTGAATTAACATTTCTAAAGATGGAGAGTTGTCTGCCCGAAGGAAAAGCATGGAATTACTTCATTTCAGCTTGTCACTACATAAAAGTCTTCCACTACTTATGTGTCGACTCGAGTGCGTTTCCTGCAGAGAAAATTCGAGACGTTCATGAGTACGAAATATTGCGAAATTGTTATAGGCGGATCTTTTTCACAGCAGACATTTTAACAGACACCTGTGTGTAATTATGAGAGGACTTCTATGCATTAATACACCTGCCTTTCTTTTCTAGTAGTAAAAATATGTGCTGTGCCATGGTTGTTGGTGTGCCATGTAGTCGTGGTAATGTCTGTGGGCACTAAATGGTGTAAATGTCTCACCGGTTTCGCATAAATTGGCCGACAGATGATATAATAAACAGTGATTTCAGACACCCAGAGAATTTACCAAGAAAAACTCAAAGCCAAGACTGGTTGTTATTTTAAAATCCCAATAATGACTTTATTGTTTTCACCGTAATCCCCATGAAACCACAGGATAACACGTGTTTAAACCAGCATTTTTCAGCAGATGAGCATATCGGTCTCTCCCTTTTACAGCATTAGGAAATGTATATTTAAAAAAAAAAAACATTATACAAGCTAAGAGCATGTACAAAGACTCACTGCTGGTCCTAATGTATGATTGACCTTAAAATCCCATGATTGTCTTCGCGTGAAGCCCCAGAGAAAAAGCTTTGGTAAACTGAACTATGAAAAAAAATAACTGCACTATGAAACCACGCATAATTTAGTGCGACGAGAGTCTCCCCTGGTTCAGAGAGACTCTCGTTGCCAGATTTGGAATGTGACAAATTCACAGTCATTCATTATAGACCTCTTTGGGGGCACTTTGTAAAGCTTTTCAAATGTATGATAAATCAACAGACAGACATTAATAAACATGCAATACGAGAAATAACTATAAAGACACTGATATAACGTAGGATACAATAATGTGAGCACGCAGCTCTCTTTAAGGCACAATAAGACAGAATTCAATGAACACAGAGCCGACTGTGTGCAGGTTAGATGTCAAACATAAATCATGGCAAAATTTTAGCAATGCAAGCATCATTCATGTTACCTGAATCAGACTTTCCACTGAGCTTCAGACCGATATCAATGCTCCCAATGAATCAAAGTGCTACAAACCTTTCACTGGAATAACCTTAATGACCATTTTTTTTCCCCGATTTCCAAATCTGTTACCCTTGTAGATAAAACAAAATGTCTTTTCCAGTTGAGCAACATCGTCTCGTATACATCTCACTGAGCTTTATAAAATCCAGTTTGCATTAAGATCTGATGCTTGACATCAAAAATCTGCTTTCTGAGAACCATACCCATCCTCTATAGACCAATCTCATCATCAAACTCATCTTCAAATGTGTATCCTCGTCCTGCTTCCTCTTCCTCCTCCTCCTCCTCCTCTTCGTCTTCCTCCTCCGAATCAGTCTCTGAGTGGCAGTTGTCAACCCTCCTCCTGTCCAATGAAGTGACTCCTTCATACTCCGAGCTATTTGAAGAGCCAGGACTTGGTGGCAAATCTACTTTGTGACCGGTGGACTCGGTTTCACCTTTTCGGCTCGTTCCCCTCTCGCTCTCACCCCTCGTCGGACTGTTACATGGCGGCTGATCCTGGAACTCGAACCCTTGACCCTCTTCCTCCTCAGACGCCTGGCGAATGATCTCCTCTCGTTTGTCGCTGAATCTCACTTTTGGTCGTAACCCCTTTGGCTTGATTCCATTGCCATCTGGTATCCTGCTGTCTCCCACCTGGTTTCCATCTAGCCCGTCCAAGTTCTTCCCGTTCAACTCGTTCTGCATGTTCACAGACATCTCCATGCCCCCTTTCCCCTGTTTTGATGTACCACCGTTGGGACTGAACGCATCCTCCTCATTAGAGTCAAGTCCCAAGCCGTCCATCACTCCTAATACGTCCCCCAACATAGACGGGCCCAGGTCCAGGTCCAGGTCGAAGGAAGACACTGACTCTGAGTGCTGAAGCTTATTGTTCCGTGGGCTTCCTGGAGCATCTGTATAAAGATCACTGTGGTTGACCGCCGCCTGAGCGTCGGCATCTGGGATGGTGCCTGGACTACCAGGGTCAGGGCTGGCCGGGCTTGAACCTACAGTGGGCATGAAGGAGGTGTCGCCAAAGGAATCCCCTCCTCTCCCGATGTGCATGGTGTGGCGAAAGTCACCAAGCGGGGCGGAGATCATGGTGGGGTCCAGGCGAGGGGCCCGAGTTGATTTGTGGAGTGGCATGACTGAAGAACTTCAGGGCAAAGGGGAGAAAGAAGCCAAAACAGAGAGGATGATTTCATCAGAGTTAATGAGATAACAGTGGAAAAAAAAGTGCAGAAAGCAAGTGAACACCCTGGCTCCGCGTCCTGACAGGACAGAGCCCCATCAAAATCCACCGCGTTGTGCAATATTGTGGGAAAGCAATGAGCATTCTGGCGGTGGAGCGGCTGTGAAGGCCATGCTGAGACTTGTACTTGAAGCACTCATATGCAACGTTAGCACATACTTTTCTCTGCCCTCAGGGCTGTATGTAGGCAAAAACAAGACTGTGACTTTATCTACAAAAACAAATCTGAACAGTTGAAGCTCCTGGTAAGGATCCACTTTAGATATCAGCATAAAAAGACATACCCCCCCCTTTTTTTTTTATTAGTTAATAATTACAACACCAGGTGATAGCCTTCATGGCCACACGTATCTGATGGCATTTCACTTGAGATTAATGACATTTTATACATGTTAACAAGTATATATGACAAAAATCTTTCTTAAAGTGTGTTTGTGTGAGAGTTAGATTTAGCAGGGGAGGGGGCTCACAGGCCTAGCCCAACTTTCAAGACTCTCCAGTACTGATTAAATTAAACTGTTTATCAGTTCAACATGTAACCTGATCCATAACTTTACAACCCCAGTGGTAACGAGTGCTCAGAGTATTGACTAAGCTGTGATAGGAACGCTTGGATCAGTGTAAAACTCAACTCATAAACTTGAGTTGAGCGAGCGTCAGCAAAAGATTTAAAGGACTCAGACACTTACTTTAAAGCGTATATACTGGTCTTTGGATGGCTTCCTCCTGACTATCCAACTTTTTCATCTGGCTTTTCGCTTTCGCTTCCCTCTCAACTTTTTCCCTCGCTCTTTTCGTCGCCGTCGTTTGCCTGTGTGAATTTTCCTTTTTTTTTTCTCTCTCTCTCCAAAGGGATGGGCAAGGGCTG
>JASGAT010364680.1:0-14095 GCA_030220025.1 Chelon auratus
GTGTACTCTTGGGGAGATTTTTTCCAGCATGTGACTCATTTTAAGTAGATGTCTAGCCTCTGTGCACAATTGAGTGGGTTTGCTATGGTGGCCTCTAATGACGCTGGTTGGATTAATGGTCTGAAGGAGAGTTTGTTTAAGGGGGTTTCCCTCTGTCTTTTTGTGAGAAATGTTTCTATAAAAATCCCTTTCGGAGTCTTGTTAATGTGATACAGCCTACACAGTGGAATCTGTGGTTTCTTGTATTGAGGCAAAATGCTGTTCTCTACTCTGCAGCATTGTTTAGGTTATGCAGCTTCCAGAGGTATCATATTTCCATTTTTCCAGAACGTCTTTGGAAAATCTGTATGGTCAAGTGAAGCTTGACTCCTGTCAGTTTCCTGCAATTCAGTCAAATTGCTGCTTTTGCAGTTTGCTCTTCTGCTCCACTGTAATCGATAGAGCTTCACATTATGACTTCATATCAGCTCCAAGAAGTGCTCTTCCCATCAATTAATGCCCTCGTGTTTATCTCAAGTGGCGTGTATCTGTGTCAGAGGTAATGCAGGTTATTTCTGAACCTGATATTCTTTAGACTCAACACAAGATACAAATCAGCTAAAAATGTTAAAGATTTGTTTGCGGCTGCTGCAGTCAAGGGTAAAAGTAGTATCAGTGACAAGTTGCTCTGGGAATACAAATCTCCTGTCTCAGATATCAAAAAATTGGGGCAAACATGAACCGCATGAATAATGCATTTTAAAAGAAATCTCAAAAATATCTTGGAACTCCTTCTTAAAGCTTGTCGTCTCTCCTCAGACCCCACGTTCCTGCCGTACATGTTTCAGACAGACTTTGGGGGGAAAATCCCACCCATGACTTGTTTGTTGTAGCATTTCCTGTTTGTCACATTCCACGTTTTTCATTCAGTTTGATGATTTGTGTCCTTGAGTGACGCCCTTGATTCCGTCTGAAAAGCAATAAAGGACTGAGAGTGAGGCTGCACCACACATGGCATTGTTAATATGGCATCTTTGTGTCTTGCCATGAGGCACAGAGTTACTAAAATAATTAAAAATAATAACAATCTTTATTGTTTCTTGTTTTTGGCAATATTTAGACTTTAGGATTAAACCAACTTGCTGTACCTTGCTTTGTGATTGGGTTAAGAGGCTCATCCACTGGACTTTGTACATGCATATATGTACTGAATGTGTGCAATCTTTCAAACATAACCTTACAGATGAATACCATAGTATTTAATATCTTACATGACAGTAAAAACCCGCCCTCACTGCTGAGGCTGCCAGCCAGCAAGACGAATGCGGCTGCTGCTGCTGGGAACGTCCACTTCCAGCCAGCAACATCCCCAGAAAGAAAAAAAAAAAAAACACAAACAAATACGCCACATGTGCACTGGCTCGCTGTGGAGAAGGAGGAGGGGGATAGAAATGAAGAATGGCATGTTCTCTCCCAGACTCTCAGAGGGTGGGAATGGTTTAGAATATGTCGTATAAAGGATGTTGATGGGATCGTGGATGTGTAGTTGTTAGAAGCTGTCATCAATGCTGTTAAAGATGACAGAGGATCACAGATGTCAAGGGTTGTAGTTGTAAAACTGACGCTAGTATCTTTCCAGTACAGCAGTGATGACAAACAACATACAGTCATTATCATATTGTCAGTATCTACACCTGTACCTTCTAACGTCTCGTCACATGTATGGACATGTGATGCATTAACCAGAAAGATATATGTTATGTCTGGTTTACAGTTGGTTTATTGTCACTGAAGCAAGATGAAATCCTGAGTAAAGAGCTTTTCTAATTTGACCGCACTGTTAATGGAATGCTTCAGACACGGTCAGAACTTGTGTTCCATCACATTAAACAGATATATCATGTGGACATGGCAGCCAGGGAGCCAGAGTATCGCACAGAGCGCATAGCTAAAGAGACTTCCACTCGGACCTGAACTGTTTGCTTTCCTGGTGAAGCTGAGTTTAGAAGGAGCCTTCAGTGTTTTGCTTTCCCCTCTGGAGACCCTCTGATTTATTTAACAAGCTTTACAAGGAATACTGACGGACCGTAAATGGGCATATTGGGCTGGAAGTTTGGGTTTTTTTTTAACCCTCTGCTGTTACTTCACTTTTGTTACTGATGAGAAAGTCGATCGAACATTTGGGCAAGAGATTTTTATTTCATTTTAAGGTTATAGTTACAGCCATTTCAATTAATCATGATATAGTTCTACTGAAGGAAAAGGAGATATATTTTGTGTCTGCACATGCATCCTTAAACAATATGAAAGAAAACTCAGGAGTAAATTGACAGTAGCACAGCTCATGTTAGCCTGATTGAGTTGCTTGTCCACATGGGAAATGCCACCATTTATTTTCAGCCCGACACCCGACAGCCATCCCCCGGGCAGATAACCTCTGATCTCAGAGGTCACGTTGGTAATCCTCCATTAAATGGCAACAAACTCGGGGTTACGCTCTGTGTCTTTCAAACTGGCAACACAAATGGATTCTCTGAGTGTCTGAGCAGGCGATTTGGGAAATTGATCAGTATCAGCTCCCGAAGTTGCCAGTTAAAGAAAGATTCTTTGGCATGCTGTCACTGATATTTCTGCTCCGAAACCATCGATTGTCCTCTGGCTAGGAAAACTATTTGAACTCAGGCTTTGATTATTTTTGCTGTCAAACGGCAACACATGATTTTGAAAGCTCCAACAGTGATGATGGATGTTTTTTTTTTAATTATCAGATTTTGTAGTTTTCTGATAGCATGTGGTGATTCTTCACAAATCTCTGGATGCCAGGATTCGGCTCAGTCTTGTTAGAACAGTACACAAGGCCCTGCACTCTCCTGGTCTCTTATTCGTCCTCTGCTTCTTGCACTGGACAAGTTCTTCTGAGCGTAGCTTGTAATACTCTTCAGAGGACCGGTTATGTAACTGTTTAGGTTAACTGCTGCAGTGCTTTGTGTAGCAGAAATGCTTTCATCTGGTAACCCCATCCTAGGCTTTTATTTCTTGTCTTATCAGGGGAAGAGTTTGTTGTCTTTCATACACCCACCAGCACCCTCCGTCATTTAGTCTGTCGGATGTCGCTCTGTTGAGGACTGTTATAAAAGAGGAAATGGGATCCCTTTTTTTTTCTTAAGGCTCCAGTTTGACGCCTTTGGAGGTTTACGTGTAAGTGTGAGATGAAAGGGACAGGCAATTGATGGTGTTCTAAAACCAACGGGAAGGTAGATATCTCAGTTTGGCTCATCTGTAAACTAGTCAGCTGTGGGTAAGACATTTTGTCACTTTAAAATGCCCATTTATGCAGCTACCCTCAAAATATATTCTCCTTCGTCCTCAGTTTTGTCTGAGGAGGACCCACAGTTTGAAAAGTTTTATTTACACATTTCTGGCTCTCACTGAGACTCTGTCTCTTAAGTGCTGTACTAAATGTCCTCCTCAGTGTGTTTTTTTTTCTGCAGAAGAGCAGAGGAGCTCCACCTCACCCACTTCCAATCCTCTTCTCCCATCACACTTTAGACTCTCCCACCTCCCGCTGCACGATGCTGGGGGTTGTTTTTATTGGTTTGTACTCCAGGTTGGGCGCGTGTCAGCCTCTCTGAGTTACCAGGCTTCAGTAAGCAGTAACCTGATAGCTTTGAACTGTTTCCCGGAGATAATGGGAGCCAGAGAAGTTGGGCATTAAGCACAAAAAGAGAAGGGGGCGATAAAGTTGTTTGTTCCCGGCAGCTCTTAGTTTGTTCTCGGAGGCCGAGGGGCTGGACAGGGGTACGCGCATTAGCCTGGCGTTACTGTAAAGCTCCGGGTGCAGAGGGGTTGTAAAGTTTGAGGCGAGCATCTATGCACTCTCATTCCCACTTAAGAGCCAAAGCCCTTCCCTCCACATGAGACATTAGATGCAAAGTTTGATCTTTACATGCTATGTGAAAGGTTTATTGGCGAAAGTGCCATTGTTTGGGATAATAGTAAGCTGGCCATCTGGAGAATTAGTGGTGAAGTTTGTGGACCAGTGGCACCGAGCCAGTGCAAAAAGTGCAGGCCCCGAGCTCTAATCTCTCAAGAATTGCATCAGACATCATGCCAACATTAGGCTGTCATGAGAATAAAATACAGCGTGGTGAGTGTATTTAGAAATATGTACACTATGCTCTAACAGAGAAATGACTTTTACCAGGAAAACAGCTTGTAAGCGAATGGTGCCATTAGCACAGACTAGAGGATTCTTTATTTCTTGTTTATGAGAAAGAAAAACATTTCTAGTTTCTGTTGTATGCTAGCATATTATTAACACTGATGAGAACAAAATGAGGTTTTCCTTTATTTTTTTTTAATGGAAATTATGCCTAGCACGCCCAGCTTTTTTTTTTTCTGGGATGTAATTCTGTTAAAAAATGTCTTCCCTCTGGGCCTTGTGGGGTTCTGGTATTTCATGCGGTGTTTGTTTTGAACATGGAGCTCAGTGGTTTTAATTGGGGTGTGAGTGTGTGTGTGTGTGTCTCCATGCTTCAGTGTGTAGGCATTCATATAGATAAATGTCTAATAGGTGGTGTCATCTATTTTGTTTTTTCCCCCCTGTCATTTAGGGCTGCGATCTGTCATGTTTCCACTACGTACACCCCCTGCGGACATGCACATGCACACACACATACAGCTGTCTACTAACAGATGGGGCTCTGCTGTGTGTGTGTGCGTGTGTGTGTTCAGGCCCCCTGGGGATAAACCACAGACACGCACTACTGGGTGATGGGCTAATGCATTGTAAATGATATCAATAACTTCAGCCTGCTATATTACCTGGTGGTTATTAGCTTATGCCTCCTTTGTCTGGCTAGGTATGTGTTTGTGTAGTGGGGGTCGAGGGTTGCAGATAGATGGAGTGTGTACATTCATTCAGTAAGATCACTCACTTTGCTATTTTCCTCCTATCCTGTTTATTTTATTCTTTATGTTCTGTATATATATATATATGTATTTTTTTTTATCCACAGTTTTTAATGAGTTTCATCTGTCATAGTCTCCGTGTTTGAGCATATGGCACTTTTTTTTATTGATGAGCCCGCGTTAAGCCGACTTCCTCATCAGACGATCCTTGATCAGTGGAGCTGATAGCGCCGTTTTGATGGATTTTTATCTTTTCCTTGTCATCTTCCCACAAAGAAGCTCCTCCGTCACGGCCCTCACTTGGAAAGCCTTTGTTCCCACTTAAAAAATTCACTCCCTGCCGCTTGGGATCTGCGTGCCCTAAATAACTACACGCATTCCTAGATTGTGCAAACGTGCAGATACCCACTTTTTTCCTCTTTGAGTAGAACAGGGAAAGCCCCTAACCTGCCAAAGCTGCTTTGTGTGTGAGGATGAAGACAAAACAGACACATGTAAGCACCATTTGTCATCCATCTAGAAGCTTTTCTTTTTTGTGTGTGTTGATTCAGATGGTCTAAGCTGGGTAAGCATAGGAAGCACAGCGGGTCAATTCCTTTATAAAAGCACCATCTTATATTTTCATTTTAATTTCCTTATGTATTCTGTATTTATTTGTGTTTCTATTCATTTTTGTATTTATTTTCTGCTTAGTTTGTTTTATGTTATACAGGTATACAGAACGTGCAATTGTAATGGAAAGTCATTACAATTTATTCTTTTTTTTTTGAGACCTTTTAGTCTAAACCTAAAGAGATGACGTGACCAGCATCGCTAGTGTTAAAAACGTGGTTTTCAGCTTTGATGGTGGATGATAAATATCCAGTTAAATTGCGTCTCTGAGCAAGTGAAGAGATGCCAGAAGCTGTTGGTGTCTGTGCAAGTCGGAGGCGTTGGACAGATTTTGATTCGGCTAAGGATAAAGATTGAACTGTGAACCGTGTAGGAAGGGCAAAGCGGAAAAGCTTTGCTGTAGCTTTTTGATGACTGGGTGACAGTACGAAAAGGCCACTTAAAGGACAGAGGATCTCTTTGGGACATCCTTCACATTCTGCCTGTTTTTCCCTCTCCATCCCATCTCCCTCCCTCTCTTTTACTTTCTTCATGCAGCAGAAAGTACAAACACACTGCTTTCCAATGAGCCCCTGAGATGTCAGAGTGGCTGGGTAATTGGTCTTCATTATAACATTACATAATCTTTCAGGAAAGTATAAGGCTTTGACAACAGATTTATGATTTCCTACCATGAACGTGCACATGTAGCACATGTGGTGAAGGCGGTTGGAGAGACCTAGAAGCGAGAGAGCAATGGAGGAAGAGAATAGGAATGAGAGCCCCAGATGGTGGCCAATTATATGATGCTGGGAGTTAAAGTGAGAACAAAGGAGCTCATCACAGCCGGAGAAATGAAATGCTCTCCAGAGAGACGCCGTGAATCTCTCCGCGAGGTTACTACCGCCCTTTTGTCTCATTGAAGAGTCAGGGTTCAGAAATAATTGGTAACAGTCTGAAGTGGGGGTTTCAGATAATACAAAGAGTGTCATATTTGAACACAGGGGCCGCCAATGCCACGTTCAGCTAAAATCCTGAGAGGAATGAGAGCCTTTTAGTTCTACCGTTAGAGCTTGAGTTTTTCTGTTGTTGTCGTTCTGTGGCTAATCAGGATCAGTTAACTTAGGTGTTATTAAAATGTCCCAGTTCTTCTCTCATTGTTTCACGTGCTACGTAACACTGGACTCTTGAAGAGAACAATACTGCAGATGGAGACAAGCGCAGAGAGAGAAACCAGAAGTGGTCATTAGTAATGACAAGTAGACTCTTAGATAACGCCCCGACCTCGTGCAGTCTTTGTCCCCCTGCTGTGTTTAGTATAGGCAGTGTTTATCCAGTTTCCATCCTATGGGACAACGGTTAGAAAAGCAGTAAATGGTGACAAAATACATTTTAGTTTAGGTGGTTCTCTGAAACATCCGTTTTCTTGCTTTGTATCCTTGGACATGCTAACAAATGTAACCTTGGTCCAGGGTATTCCTTTCTTCTTCCAGTACGCATATAAATCTTGCATACACACATCCCCTGGCTGTTCTCAAGCTGTGGAATTATAGACAACAGATGACATTGGGGGAAAGAATCACCTCATCCCTCTCATCACGGTCCCAGTCTCTCTGAGGGATAAAGCTCATTTCATGCTTGGCTCTGCCTGCCAGCGCACTGCGAGGCTCCACGCCATGGACTGTGCGGGGTTCACCTCGGCTTTGGGTCTGGCAAATCCCTGTGTGGTCAGCGGACAAGTGTGGTAATGTCTGCCTAGAGATGTGCACTTTGGATCTGCTCTGTCCACTTTAATTTGTTACCACAGTTTACTGTTTTTGTTGCTTTTCTAATCTGGTACTCTAAGTCTAGCAGGCATGATAATCATGACTCTGGCCTCTGATCTCTTATCCATGGCCGCTGCTCTTCTCTAGCTACAGATATAACCAAGTAGCCATGTTGTCACTATTATATTGTTGCTTGCTGTATTCTTCACCACTGCTTATATTTAATGGACTAACATAATTCTCATCTAAGTCTCTGCAACAAAGTGAATAAGGATATTTCCATCAACGCACCCTCCCCTCTGTCCTCTAAATGTCCTGCTCCGTCCATCACTCAGATTTCACATCACTTTCAGAACCAAGTCTCTAAACAAACCAGATGCAACCCTGTTTTGTTATGGTTTTTTTATACCCAAAGCCCCAGTGAGACCAGACTACTTTCTCCCTTTTCCTCTTGTTGTTGTTGGCAGCCTCCTGGCCGATATTAAAGTAAATGAGGCTCAGCAACACACTGTGTCCCAGCTTGGAGAGCCTGTTCTGGCTTTCAAGTGGTCAGTCAGGGCACCAGAGCCGTTCCTGCAGTGGTGAGATGTGATGGATATCCATCTGAGGCGGACATTCGCCCTGGGCTGCTTTCTGAATCCCACACTACCCTGTGGAAGCTGGGCTGATCGGGCTGGATGGTTATGAAGCTGTAATGTTTACTCAAGTGCCACTCTGTTCAAGTGCCCTCCTCAGTTGTTTGTTTAGACATGATGATTTAACTGCAGCTTCAATGCTTTCCACATGGCCAGAGCTGGAGTCTGAGATTGAGCAAGTATTTGCCCACTGTGGTTCTGCACTCCATTATGCAGAATGGTTGATCCTCACTGGGGCCTGTATGAGGTGATTTATTTTAGGAATTCCAGATTTGGTGGAGAGGACAGTGGATTAGCCATCTAAACCTCAAATATGTCATAGTAATCCATATTCATTTGTAGTATCTCAAGTAGACATTTAAACATGACTATTGAAGAAACTGGGTTTCTAAAATGAGTAGGTAGGTACTGTACATGGCATCATTCCTTCTTATGACTTTTCCTCTCAACAAGGAATTTATGGTTATCTATCAGTTGGGGAGCTCTGATCAATCAGCTACCAATGGTTTTCAGCCGATTAAATAATTTGTTCCACTACATCTGTAAATGGCAATCAGATGAAGCAAGAATAACTATGAACTCAATCCTCATATGTTTGTAACGTCCTAGCCACCTGACAGGAGCAGAAGAACATGGTGGCCTGACTTCCCAGAGGAAGTCCCACCAACTTGGTTATCTCAAATGACCAGTTGGTGGGACTCAAATGACATTTATGCGTTACAAACTTTCCATCAACTATCCACAGGTTCAGTATTCCAAAGACACTCATGTTTAAGAAACACATCATAGTGGTCTATTTAGCCCTTTTTGATGCTTCAGACAAACTCTGCAATTGGTATCTGTGGTTGATCATCGGTGATTGGTTCCAAAAACGCTGATTGGAGTATCCCTGCCTATCAAACAGTATGTTCCATAAATCTTGGATCTTGCACACAGATTATGTTCTGTGCCCTAGCCTGGCAAGCATGTCCCCAGTAATGTAACTATGCAGACTGAATTGTTGTCGCTCCAACATGAGCCGCTCTGTTTGCTATCATTTGAAGTGCACCAAAAAACTCAACATGGTTGACTAGCGTCCAACTCGCATTTTAACAGTGTAATTAAGGAACAATGCCAGCACCAACATAGATGCATAAATGCTATTAGCGTGTAGGACACTGGCGAAAGTTACTACATATCCTGTGTAGATCTGACACAGAAGCATGAATCCACTTTAACCAGTACACGCTATTTTTTGCTTTGACTTCCCAGAAGAGTCCCCATGAGTCTGTTGGCAGTTACATACATTTTATTCCAACAAGGTTGCAGGAACGGCATCGTGGTCATGAGGTTTTGATATTGCCTGTTGGTACTTTCCAGTCACATTTCCATTTTATTCTTCATTGACGTCCTTGTTTAAAATTCCAGCAGTTTGAGCCTCAGATGAGCCTCACCCCTGCTGTCTACCAAGAACAGTGGGTGTATACTCACTCCAAAAGTGCTCCTTGTCCTTTAACCCCTCGGTCTTTGTTGAAAAACCAATATGGTATCTGTGTGTAAGCCTCAATGAGCCATTACTTCTATAGTTTCTATAATCTGCCTGGCCCTTTAAAGCCCAAAAGCTCTCACACTGGCACTCTTTAGTGAGTAATAACAGGAAGAATACAATGCTTCTCCTATCTGCACATTGGTGCTGCAAGAGTATTCAGAATTTCTAATGAGACAATATGATAAAACCATGAAATTACCAAGTTTTCCAAATCTCTGGTTAATACCTGGTGTTGAGCTCGTGTTTCCTCTGCACCACCTGAAGATGAAACGGTAGCTGACTCTTAATCAGCAGCTTGCGGTAGTGCAGCTGTTATTTTTGGGTTACTTTGTGCAGTTTCTTGCATGCTGGAGTGTTGCAGAGGCATCTGCTCGACTCCTGCAGTGATCTAACCGTGTTCATAAGCCCCCAGCCACGAATACACACACACATACTGAATTTGCCTTAGAGACAGAAAGAAATATGAGTGGACATGAAATCTGCTGGTTGAGAAAAAAAAACAAAACAAAAAAAACACGCTTATTATTAGGATTCTTCCCAGGCTTGTGGGGAGATTTAAAGCGAGCACCAGGCCCCAGAAATAGTGCTTTTAGCCTGTGGCCATATCTGGTAGTTTTTGACCTTTAACCCAAATATAAGCATGAGGCACAGTCCTGATTTATAACAGAACATAGCGATGCAGTGGATCAAATAAATAGCTACAATAAGTAAGAGTATGATTATACTTCAGAATAAAAGACAGATTTATGAGGGTTTAGTTGTGTTAGTGCAGCCTTTCTCATCTCTAAAAGATGTGACCATTGAACATACATTTTGTTAAAAATCACTTTTCATTTACAGTAAATTCTGCATGGATTTTTAAGGCGTTTTTCTCTTAAGGTGCTTTAAAATCCGTCGTTTCAGGTCATATCTCAAACCTTTTATGTGTTTTCTCTCTCTCTCTCTCTCTCTCTCTCTCCCTCTCTCTCACATTTCAGCAAGTCCTGATGACCTTTCCATATTCCTTCCACTCCAATTATCAGAGAAGGACAAAGCTTCTTCTTGTTAAATATAAATGCAGAAGAAACTGTGTAGTTATTAGTCGTCCTATTAGTAAGTTAGTAAGTAAGTCCTTAGTAAGTCCTATTAGTAAGTGCCGTAGATGACTTATGACTGATCATGAATAAACTTTTAGCTTCTTGTACAGATGCTGTGTCACCTAATGGGGCATGATTTTGGTTCTTGCAAAGGCTTTGAGTTGTCGAGGCTATGATCTTCCATGACATTATGCTGTTCATATGGCAGGGCTGTAAGCAGTGCCAGGCGTTTGATCCTGCTTTAGGACTTCCTGTCCCAAGGCGAGGGAGGGAGGCTACCCTTTTCCTGTTCAGACTGCTCAGACTGAATGAACCGCACCACCGTTTTTATTTAATAGGTTGTTTAAAATAAATATATCCGTAATGATCAGTTCTTTAAAATGTCAAAAACAGGCTTTATTAAGTCAGGTATTGTGGTATTAAAGTTTTTCTGTGATCATACTTAACAGTGCACTTCCTTTTGAATTCCTGCTGTGGAAACGTGAGGCTCACAGCTGTTCAGTGCAGCAGATGTTTACCTTTTCATTGGCAGACATCCAGATGTTGTAATGAGTTAAACTTAAGTAAGCATATAGTGATAATGGTTACAAGGTGAGGTGAAGTTTTGTTTAACACTTTGGAAGCCTTAATAACAAAGCTTTTTTTATTAGCTTCATGACCTGTCTCCCCAGTTTTGGGCCTCTTTTGCCACCATTAAGGACACTAATGATGATGTAATTGTTTTCACGTTGAGGAGGTGTTCCTAAAGTCCCTACAGACATCCAGTGAAGATGTTTTGAAGTTGTCAGCTGTGCAAAAGATGAGGTCATTAGAGATGCTGGGATCTGGTGTTTATGCTACGTCAGATGTAGCTCTGGTGTCTGACAAAGTCGGCCCTACAAAGTAAAGAACTTTAAGGTGTTCTTCAAACTTCTTACCAACTTCTTAGCTCAATCCTTGACTGTTAACCTTTCAAAGTGTTTCATCCCTGAGATATTTTCTGAAAAGTTTCTCTATATTATCGTATAAAACTTAAATAAGGCACAATGTGAACTCGACTCCACCATGAAGATAAATAACCTTGGAGAACAGCACTGTTTTGTCCAGCTCTTACAGCTCCTCAGATGACAAGTGTTCTCTTTGCTTCGCTTGAAGCAGCCTGTTGCATAACCGATGTGTTGTGTTGAATTAATCTGAGCAATCTTTTTAAAAGATAAAAAAAAAAAAAAAAAACCTTCCTGGTAGAATCATAAACTGTGTTGATCCGGCGGGGGCACCCACTCCAGTATGTACCTGTTCCCTCTGCTAGTCTAAAGAGCTGAGTGGGTGTCTACGAGGGAGGGCACCTCAAAAGTCTATTTCACAGTGTCACACATTGTTTGAATTATATAATGTGTGTTGTATAATAGCTGTGAGAGGAATTTGTACTGTGTGTGTGTGTGTGTGTGTGTGTGTGTGTGTGTGTGTGTGTGCGCGCTCCAGGAGCTGCGGAGGAGTTGTTTGGGTTGACTGCATCTCTGCCTACTTTAATCTTCCCCACTCTCTCCACTATAACCTGATGATGTTTCACTCAGCCAGCATGGTGGAGGAGGGTCAGCCTTGGTTAGATTGAAGCCATTGTGATCCATCTTCTCTAATCCTGCAAGTGGCTCTTTGGTATCGATCATCAGTGGATAGCATTCTTGTTTAGTTTCCAATTTGTCTTCTTTATCTTTGATTTGGCTCAAGACAACGAAGAAAGACTGGGGTCAAGTCAGAGTGAAAGAGAATGAAAAGAAGAGACGTGGAGACAGAGCAGTGGGTCAGAAGCAAAGCATTTAGCTGCAGCTCGTCTTTATAAGCCTGAGGTGTTTTTCTGAGCCTGCCCTGCTAACGCTGTTACACATAGGCTGGTCATCATAACAACCCAATCACTGGGATATCTGTTGGGAGCTGAAGCTGGTGGATTCTCCATCGATCGAGTAATTGATTTTCCACTCTCGAGTTGATGGCTTTCTCACCTGCTAATAAGGTTTTGACCCGAAAATGATTTTTTAAGATCTCTTTTTTTTTTTTTTCCATTGGATGGAGGATTGGCGTTCCAGTGATAGAATAGCTGACTGGTTTTATTTGAACAAAGAACGTCAAAGCTTACAAAACTGACTTATTGACGACAACACTGAGGGTTGTTTGCATTGGCCAGCTTGTTTTTGTACCACCTCAGCCACATTTGTGCTGATAATAATTTTGAGAAATTGTGGGCCAGGCACTGATCAAAATAGTTGAGCTTAATTAAATGTTGCTGAGTAAGTAGATGTAATAAGAGTCAAGTAGTAGAGGAACAATAATAACATCTTTCTTCGTTATACTCATGATACCAGCTATAACTGGCTCTGGAAACTTTTCTCTGGAGCCCCATTCAGACCTCGCATTAACATCCGTCTTAGGCAGTCCAATCAGAATTGACCAGCTTAAAGTACAGTGAAGACACCTGGGATGCATTGTGGACACGTGATTGATCTGATCTCAGACCACATTTGGAGATGGTCCAGCACATTTGATTTGAGGAAGATTTCGAGTTATGATCCGAGCTTTGTGCAGGTCCTTAAAATAACTAGCAGACATAAATGATAACTAATAACAACGCATGTGGTAACTGCCTCCTATTAGATGTCTGTGTTCATATGCATACAGAGCGCGTAACTGCTGGCTGGGGACGCATATGGAGACGCATTGTAATGGCAGGTGTGAACATGGATACTTTAAGATAGCCTTACTTAATGCTGAATGGGGCTTTGTGTCATATGGTGTCTGCAGCCGTGTGTGTTTTCCTTATTTAATGGCAGTCATCTGGAAACAGAGACATTAAGATCAAATCAGCTAATGATAATGAAGTCAAATGATCTAGCTAGCGCCAAGTGATAAAATCTACCAGTGAAATTCATTTCAGATGGCAGACATCAGCTACAAATTAGAGCCCTGCTTTTGTCTACTTATGTCAGAAATGAACGAGCTACTGTCTCAATAAAATACTAATAATTGTGGGTGGTAAATCTGCTGCAGGGATCACATACTATGTGTAGAATGGAGACTGCAACAGACTCCACAGTTATTAAAAGGGAAATTGCTTAGAAAACTGGAAAATGCTTTGAAAAATGAAGTAGTAGTAATGTAGTATTAGCAGAAAGGTGATATGCATATGTACGTGGAGGTGCTGTTAGGTGAGATGTGGGTGTTTTGTGAAGACAGTAGCTGGCCTGTCTGCTGGCTGTTCAGCATCAAACTTCCTCTCCTCTTCTTTATTGATTTAACATCTTAGAAAACAGTGTTTTAACACAGACCTTGCCTCCTATCCACCTCCGTCACAAAAAAAAAACAAACATTGGATACCTTTAAACTACTCTCTGTGGCTGCTTTTTAGTAATAACCACAGTTGCGTAATACTTTCTCATCCCATCTCGTGTGATTCAAGTTCATCCTGTCACCTCTCCTCTGCGTCAGGTCCACCACCCTCCTCCCTGTTGGTGTAATCTTCCAGGTGGCTGCGTCTAGTCAGCCGTGGGTACACACTTAAGAGTGAATTATTCAAGCAGGTCAGCAGAGGCATCGTCCTGTGAGGCTGCACTCTCTTCATCACTGGAACTGGGTCAC
>JASGAT010364681.1:0-29694 GCA_030220025.1 Chelon auratus
CTGTCCACCAGAGGGCAGTGTATCAGTCAATGTTAATAGACTACGTGCACGAAAGGCTGAGTATTTATTCGTGTTAAAATTTTTATTATTAAGCAAACAAGATAAGCAGTGTCGGAATGAAGATGTAACGAGCAGAATATAACAGAAGATGCTGTTACGACACAGTTAACGCTCCATCGGAAACACACAAGCTTACAGGAACCTTTCGTAAGTCAATGATGCTTTCGGAAGAAAAACACTGTCACACCAGGCGTGAAAAAACAAAACTCGGAATCTGAATTGAAAACAACGTTTACAAGCAAACACATTTACAAAAAATAATTCCCGTACAGGTCATCTTCATGTCTTGGTCATCTTCTGCTTTAACCGCAGTTGGCTAGCAGCAAAGGCAGCTAACTAGGGGAAGGGGACCTACCTCTCCTCGCTACATTAGCTTTGACAGCGCTATTCCAGTCGCATGGTGCAAGCGTGATTCCCTTTGTCATCTAGGTAAGAACAGCCTTTATGAATCTGTGGGCCTGATTTGTGTCAATACACACAGATTGCAGCCCTAACTCTGTGACAACTCCAACAACAACTCCATTTTCTTCGTAAGACTGAGCATCTTGAAGTGTGGACAATGGAGCGGTGCGTTCGTCTGAAGGTGTAGGTGGCCTTGATGCAGATGCTCATACTGTGGTAAATGCAGCCCAAGTCACATTTCAGTCACATTAAACGGTGTGAATTGCACTGACTTTGGTTACTTGAACTCATGTGAATCTTGATGCAAACTGTTCCAGTCAGATTTAAAGATTTGAAACCAAAGCTGCAGTATGATTTAGTGCTCTAATAGCAGTGCTGTCCATGGACGGAGAACAAACTTCAGGACTGAATGACAATGAACATGTTTTACTCTATATAACCCAGCAGACTGGGGTAAACGAGTCAAAGCAAACTACACACTTATGCATTCACACAAACACTGATGTGTACATTTAAATCAACCCTAATTCTTTTTAACACCCCTAGGGTTCATTCATTTAGTCTAATATGAGTGCTCAGAAAAGAGAAAAACTGAAATCTCTTTATCAGTTGGTGAACCTCCATTGTTGCCTCATAATCCCTTTTATAGTGATTTTGCTTCCGGTGAAATATCACATCTGGGTTCTTACGTCAGAACACTGCTACAGCAAACAGGCGTGTGTTGAGCCCGTCTCCATGTTTGCATTGTAAATGAGGGCTCGTTTTGAGGCTGGTGTATTTGCAGCTCAGATGAACAGGCAGTGAAAGACGTTCATCCCTCAGCCTTTCCTGTCGGCCTTAGTGTGAATCTAGTCAGGGCCGGAAATGGGATGCTATATTACACCCACAGTGGACTTAATGGTGATGGAAATGATTTTGTCAATGATAGCGGTCGAGAGAACGTGGCCAAGCCTCAGAGTGGATGTCAGAGTGAACGGCTAACTCTTTTTACACATAAGCTTCCCTGGTGGAGCACAACAAGCGATGTTTTACCAATATCTGATTTATTCAGCAAAGTTGGCATGGACAGAATTTTTATAGATTATTACACGATACTGACTTGATTAAAAACATATTTGACAGATGAAGCTGCTTGGACGATGGAGACTAGAGGGCGTTAACTACAGAAAGCTGTAGTAATGACGATGATAATGATTTAGCTAGTATCGGTGGCTTTTGGCTGCATCCTAATTAGCACCAGAGATTAGTGGGTTGATCCGTCTGCTGATCTTTACTGTTGGTGCGACTGGGGGACACCTACTGTGTGCTCCCTGCTTTTAATCCACCAAACAAGAAGGATAATCCAACACTATTAGGCTTTTAAACCTCTTCCCTATGTATGCAAATTAATGCAAAGTAACCATTGAATCTGTTCTGCTTTGCCTTTGTTAACTGGTTAGATTTTTGTGTGTTTTTCATACGCACCCCAAATCTGTACACAGTAAAGTAAAGTATAGTATAGCACATAAAGTTAGCAATGCCTTTTGAACTGCCATTTCAACCATAGACTGTATAAATATGGACAACGTCTCGCTGCTTCCTTGCATTGACCAAACTGACGCTATTTTCCCGGGGATACGGTCTGCGCAGTATGGTCCGAGAGTGGAGCCACGCAGAGCTGCGAAATCGATGACCCGACTCGTTTTCGTTTGATCAAGGGGGTGGAGCTTATGACCTATACTGCAGCCAGTCACCAGGGGGAGCTCTACTTGCTTTGGCTTCACTTCTGAGGAGCAGTTCCACCGTCCACGTTTGAGTTGAAACCATAGACAGCATAAAGATGGAGGGGAAACATGTAATTTTTCTTCCTATGTCGGTGTGAGCTTCCGTCCATAAGTGCTCTTGAGCGTTGGTGACATGTCTAAACCCTGAGTTATAATCTTCAGCAGTGTCACCACTTGTAAATATAACATGCTTCAGTCAGACACATATTCTTAAATAGCTGTTCTCCTTTCTCCTCCTGTCAAAAGTGGCTTTCCCTTGGACAAACATTATGGTGAGGGCTGAGGCCTTGTTACGGATCGGAGGAAAGTCATTCAGATGCACATTTTTCACATTCAGTGGTGTTGTACTCTGGTAGTGCTACTGTAGGTCGGTTTAGATGTGGCTTGTCCACCATGCGCTGGCCTGTCCACCATGCGCTGGCCTGTCCGGCAGCGTCCTGGTGTTTTTGATGCTGTGGTGTCTCCTGTTTATTTTTCTGCATACTGAATTATTTATGGAGAAGCTGCAGACCCGATGAATAATAGAGAAGACATTACAGTGAGCTATCTGGTTTTAGTGACAGGGGAACTGGAGAAGTTAAACTCTTACTTGAGTGAGAATTAAGTTAATTAGGTAAGAGTTCATGCTCATTGGAGGATTTTCGTGTTGTCCATTCATGTCTGATAACGGACACCTTGAAGGACATTATCCTGCATAAACAATGATCACTTGCCAAAGAAAAACAAGTTAGAACCATTAATTTATATTTTCATGCATACTGCACTCAAAATATTCAGTTTGTCCCCAGCCATAAGTGTTTTTGAGGGGTTTTACTAAAACCTGGAACAACTATTACTGTGCCATAGGCCTGTAAGCCAAGTGTTGTCCAGCAAATAGGACAAACCTTAAATATAGATTGCAGGATATTTTTCTAGTCCGCTCAGCAAGTAGAAACCTTTGACTCAGCTAAGATCTGACTAATTAGACCAGCTAGCTCTTCTGTGATGCAATCAATCAGTGAGTTGAAAGAAGCCTGCTTCTACAGCGCGTGCCTTAAGAGGACGAGGCAGGGCAGGAGTCAGGAGTCAGGTATTTCTTATTTGATTTATTGAATGTTGAAACGTCTGCAGCCAGTTGGTGCCAGTGTCAACATAGGTTAGCAGGCCAGACAAGATAATTGGAATAGATGTCATGTTGTCATGTTAATCTTGCAATAAATTGTAATCAAAGACTTTGTTGCTGTGGTTAACCCTTTAGCTGCCACTGTGCCAGCACAGTGGTAGCTAAACAGCTGTTACAAAACCTTTATGTGCTGACTCAGACCAACAATGAATGTGTCCTACAAACACGTATTGTGCATGCACCAGTGTCTTAATTCTATATTTCTGTCCCAAAACACTTTGGCGAACCGTGCAGGCTGACGTGTTCCTTCATGTTCCTTACCATGAGCACACACACACACACACACACACACACACACACACACACACACTACAAGCTGTTTTGACTCAGTCTCGCATATCCTGTCCTGCTGCTGGTATGCGTTACTCTTCCAAGTCGTGGTGTGCTTACGGCACGTCTTAAGTTTACATATTTACTAAATTATTTAATTAGAAAGTTTAACTGCTAGCAACAGCCGCAGCTTCCGTGCCAACAGACAGTGATGCTACTAGACTGATATATGGTACGCCCAAAACAAGAGTGAGCTCACCAACAAACCAACACAAATGTAGGCCAGAGCATCAAGTGCGTATTAAGGTACTCCTGAAAATAGGCACTGTTTTTACCCAGCCTTTATATAAAAAGACTCGGTTATTAGAGTAACTACCCAGAAACCAAACAATGAACAGTAGGCAGGGCCAGCATAAATATCTGTTTCAGCCACCCATAACAAAGACCCACCTAAACCAATAATATACAGTATTTAGAGAGTAATCAAAGACGACTTGCGCATACAGTTGCTTTATAGGCGTATAAAGTCTGTTATATTAATAACACACTTTGCCTGTTGATTCTTTTAAATGTCAGCAACGTGTGCAACCATAACACATGACACATTTATAGTAATGTCATTGCCAGTTCGGCTCTTATCAGGTGCTTTGGGTATAGACTATATTTACTCAGCAGTCTTTTTATTCCAATGTATCCTTGTTACGTTGTAAATTAAACCTTTTGGGAGATTGTCCACTGCCACATGTCCAGTTACGTGATTAGCCGGTGCCTCTGTCCTGGATTCTCTCTGGACTGACAGTTGCTGCCTGAAAACTACACAGTCAGCAATCTCCTTTCTATCCTCTGAGCCCAGTGACACAGCAGCGCGGTCAAAGCACATGGCCTCATCTGAAACGCCTGGTTGTTTCCATGGTAACATACTCTCTTTTGTCATGTGATTTGGGGAGACTGACAAAGTTCAAATTGTACGCTAAAATAGCTGTGTTGATTGAAGGTGTTATAATAAACAGAATATCAAACTGGAGAGAAAACTGAACGTGGCCCAAACTATGAGGACGAGGACTTGCCTTGTGGACTGAAGAGTGTTTACTTACTATAAGGGGTGAACAAAAAGTCTGACCGTCATGTCATACATGCAGTTCAGCAAGTGCGAACATGTTCTCCGGTAGTGGTTCCAAGGGTTAACTGAAATCTCAGCATATTTCAATAATTACTACCGTGGAGCCAAACTGAGACATCTGACTCTGAGGACTACGTTACGTTACCGTCCTTTCATAAAGTAAAATGCGAAAATCTGTATAATATAGTCAATGAATGGAGCTGACGCAGGCTGGTGACACCCAGTTGAACAGACAATAAATGGGGCTAATGACCAAAAAACGTCTTTGTGCAAGATTGTGTTTTTAAGCCATTTGTACATTGTGCAATGTCGATGTTTTGCAAGGTGTTAGCAGTAGACCAAAACATCCACAGTAGATGCCAATGACTGTTTTATGAGACGTAAGATAAGATAAGATCAGCCTTAAGATAACATAATCATTTACTTTTCCAAGTTAAACTCTATACAACTCTATTCTGTTTTGTTTTTTTTCCCCAAGATATTTTTGTTAACCCTATAACACCTACGCCTAAAAATGTCCACCTGGACCTATTGTTTTCTTATTTTGATTATAAAAAGGTCAGAAAAAGTCCTGTGAGTAAGTGCATTCGCCCGTATTTCAATATCTGGCAGTAATTTTCAGTTTACTGCGTGTTGTGAGAGTGTGATAACCTTCCGGGAGAGCAAACACTGACGTAGTTATGGTAATCCAAAGTACACAAAGATGTCACAGGTGACACATTTAACTTAAAAAGTAACCTGTGAGTTAAAACCTTCCAGCTCTTAAGAGTGTTTTGTTTTGTTATACGAGCTACTGTTACACTCTGAGTGTATTTACTGTTACTTATTTTGCACAACTAACAAGGCTCTACTGTTATGTATAAAATAAAATGAACATCTCAAGGGTTAGGGTTAGCTTGAAGGCAGGAACTTAATTCCCTTAATGCATTGCATATTGAGCTGTCAAGTATATTGTTCTACAGATGATCGTATCCTGACTGAAATCGGTCGATACTCAATATTAAAATGACCAGATTGATTATGACGTCCCTAATCCGGCTCTATGATATTGAGGTCAGGCCAGTTCCCCTTTGTCAAAAAAAATGACTTGCTTTGCTGTAAGCTGTTCATCATTAAATCGTATTTGCACCATATGGCACCATTTTCATTATTAGATTTCATAGTTGGGCTGGCTGGCTGCTTACATAGAAGTTTTGGATGTATACACCAGAAATAAACAGTTCCAAGGCAGTACTAATAGAGGGAGAAATTTGAATAACCAGACTATAATACAGTCGTCAGGGGCCTGTTCCAAAAAAAGGTTTTGCCATGCACACAACTTCTTTTGTTTTTATGAACTTGCCAAAATCCATCGAAGCCTCACACTTAGAAGCCATTTAATGTGGCACTCTTACCCGGTAACTCACTCTATACTATAAACACACGCTCGACTCAAAAGCCACACTCCCGCACAGTCAGGTAGCGCTCAGATCATGTGCTGTTCAGTTTCCATTTGAGCGAACAGGGCAGAGAATGGCTCGGTGATTTATCTACTATTTTCCCGCTGACCTAAGCCCCGAGGCTTCTGTCGGCCAGAGAGAGAACAGACTGTGTTCCAGGATCATTGTTCGCTGCAGCGTCCTGTCACTGCGGTGTGTATTCATGTGGCAGCACAGTAATTTATCGATGGTGTCATTTCCTATCAAAATGCAAAGTATCTCAAAAAAACGCGTGTGATATACATTGAGGTCATCAGTATGTATTTTTTATACTGTGCACACATAGTTATCACCACCGCTTGGCCTAGAGTTACATCTTCTGAGTGCTTCACATCTGTTTGATAACTCAAAATATATAGTTAAATAAGATGTGCACAATAAATACAGAGTTAAAAAAAGGTTTGCTAGTGGATAGGGAAGGCAAGGACTTGAAATAATTAATAAAATAACCCCAATTGCAGAGCTGCAGAACATTACTGGCCATAGTGAAATGGATGGCGATTGTGAGGTGCTAATGCGGTTATCCGACGATGGAATGCTAGAATAGTAAAATATTAAAAAATATTGAATGGTATTTAGTTTTTAGATCTGCTTTAGGCGTCTTCAAGACTCTTAAGGCGGTCAATGATGGGTGGTCTGTCTGACTATTGCGCAGCCTGGTTAGGGATGATGCTTCCAAGGTCCAGTGCGCCCTGTGATCCTGCTACTTTTAGAGGTCTGTTCATGTCTATGTACTCACACTACCAGAACGAAAATTGTAGCCTGTGAGTTCCCTGCTTTGTTGCGTCTTTTTCTTATAGCGTTCAAGCAGGGCTAGCCATGAACGTGGGCAGATACCAAATTGTACTAACCTTGCATAACATGTTCACTCATAACAGGTCTTCTAAGCTGCTCATGCTCTTGCTTGTTTTGTTCTCAAAGCAGGACTTCATTATGAATATGTTTTGTGTTGTCTTAATGATTCACTGTATTTATGTTACACTTGAGAGTAAACAGTGTTATGCAGCAAGTAAGAATTATGGCCAGTAATGCCCTGAACCCTGGCTCTCTGACTTTTGAAGCCATAACTGACCTTTACAGCGCTGTACTGACCCCTCACTCTTCAACCCAGCATGTGAGGTCAGAGGAGCTGGATTCTTGGGAGTTGAGTAGAAAACATGGTTGAGTGTTTTATCCTACCCACGCATTCCACTGAGATTACCGCAGCCAGACAGAATTGGTGTGTCTAGAGGAAACAAGACGTGACTGTGGATGGCCTGCGTAATTATGAGGAATTTTTGGACATTTCGTTAAGGTTGGAGCTGATGTTTGCCAAATTAAGTTGTAAATGAACTGGAGGGAGAGACTGATAATGCCCATCCTCCACAAACATGCTTGGACGCATTCCAGTGTTGTTGACATGCTGTGAAAATGTGACACAACTGAGTTACGGCACGAGACTTTTCCAGTGGTGTTTATGTGCTTTCTAGTGTCTGTCTGGAAGTCCCGTGTAGCTCTCAGAGGCCCAGTTAAAGTTGCATAGCATAAAAGTAACCAGAAACTTAGATATGCCACATGTTTATGCAAATAATGTGAAATGGACTTCATTGGACTTGCACTACCTCTGTTTTTCTGCTATTTTTTTGTCTCCCGTTGCTTCTGTCTCCAGAAGATAAATGTGAGACTGGGTTTCCAGTGATGACGTTAAGCAGCTTTCCTCAGCTTTGGCTCAATCTCTGTGACCCTTGGGTGTTTTCAGTGATATCTCATCTCGAGAACATGTTTGGTGTGTTGACATGAATGGATTTAGAGCTGGCGTGTGCTTGCAGGGACTGTACATCTTCAAGGGAGTTTGGACAAGTGTGTGTTCCTTTCTGTACATCTGCATTTGTGGTTAGATAAGGGTTTTAGACCTTGGGGGTGAAGATATTTGTATGTATGCGAGACCATTTTGACCTGATCTCACTTTTAAAGTGGTGTGTTAGGGTTCAGGTTAGAATCAGTTTAGTTGTTGTGATTAAAGTGCCGATCTCAAAGTTCTCAGTTCCTTTCTCTCTGACGATGAACGGTAACTACAGGTGTAATTGTGGGTCTCTTACCTCTCAGATATCCAAACCGTGATCCCTGTATGACTAGTCATTTGGCGCCTGGGTCATGCCTATGTAATGATAGTATAATAATTATCTATTCATCATTTGTTTAGTAATAATAACATCTACTTGTAACTTGAGCAGCAGATAAAAACGTCGCCGGTTCACACGCTGGTATGTTTTGCCTTAGCTCTGCCTATCCTCCCTGGCAGAAGGATTATGGAACATGCGTCACTAACTGTGCACAGTTGGTGATTTTGCTCGAGAGTGTCGCCACAGATATCCAGTTTAAGTAGGGCTGGGCGTCGCTACCAATTCCCTGAATTGATTCAATTCTGATTCACAATTCACAATGTCCTGATTCATTTAGAGAATTTTCTGGTTTTTAAACAATTGAACTTAGTTGCGAAAGAGATTATCACAAAACCAATGTTGTCTACAATATTTTACCTCTACTTGGCACACCTTCCGTTTGGCTTTGCTTTTGTCTAGCTCTCATCTGTCGTCGTGCAAAAATCCAATCAATCAGCTTTCAGTCCTGACAGTGCTGTCATGTTTTTGATCTCCCTCACATTTGTCTTAATCTTGTCGCGTGGAACCAGTCTAGCCAGACCGCAGCAAGATTTCTAATAAAAGGATGCAGGAAATGGCATGTATTTATTTTATAATTTCATGATTTTATGAATCGATATTGGATCTTTCAGTTCAAGATTCAATACAGACTTTTATCAGTAGGCAATAGGTTCTCTTTAAAGGCAGTTAATTTAAGAGTAAGAGCAATCATTATTAAAAGGCCGCTTGCTTGTCTCAAAAGAAAGAAATATGTTTAACGGGATTAGACAGAGGCCTTTATGTGTGCCTTCAGGGACTGCATAATGTGTTACGGACAAGTTCAGTCCTGTCAAACTATTGGTCTGCAAGGAGCGTCTATGCTGGGCAAGACTGAAAGTAAATGCTCTTCTCTAATTGGTTGCACGGTCAGAAAGTAGGAAGTGGCGGTAGAGTGGACATTCTTATTCTGCGCCATCTGTAACAAAAAAGCATAGCATTAAGATGTGGGAAATGGACTGAAACCTGGTCTGTATTGACACCATGCAAGGAAAATGAATGAAGTTTCTAAAGGATTTGTGAAATTAAAAAAAGTAGAACATTTTAGAACATCTGTACAATAATCAATATATTTTTTAGATGGATACAGGACAATACAAACATGCAGTTAACTGTCTTGGTGCCTCCAGCATTGGCTTTGTTTGATTTATTGAAATGACTGATATGGACTCTTAACTCTTTTCACTATAAAGACCTCATTTGTTCATTTCAAGGACTTCATCCTGTTACTAATAATAATAATAATTATAATAATGATAGACATTTTCAAATGCCTGCTCTTGTCTCTCACATTCAGCTTTTACCCTGAACAACCCTCTAAGCCTTTCTAGTTATTAAATAACTAAGGAGATAAATCCACCCAGATATTGTCACAAATGAAACCTTGTCAGTCAGTAGTTTCAGGTGGCTCGAGGGAAAGGTTTCAGCTTTCAGATCGCTGTATTTCTCTCAGATGATCAGACTTCACAGCAGCTCGTGTTCACATGACACACCACTTTGCCGTTCATAATACTCACAGTCACTCTTGGACGGTGTGTTAGCTCATTGCCTTTCACTCCTTGCCCTTTTTTGACACACCCTCTTCCTCAAGCTGGATTATTTTAAAATACAGCTCTACTTATCATCCACTCAGGCCTCCCGTTCACTACTCTCAGCTGGTTTAAAGCTATCTCATGCTTTGTTTGCACTTAATCTTCATAAATGTTCGCAGCCCCTCCATAGTTTATCATGGCAGGCTCTGGAATGATGCAGGTTTTGTGCAGCTGCAAGAGTCCTGAAGCGTTCAAAACTTTTTTTCTGGTCCTCTTGCTCCATCTTGTGGTTCAAGAGCAACAGAGCGATGCACTATAGATAGAGGTGTTTGATATCTGCTGCCTGAGAATGTGTGAGTACTTGTAAGGAAAATCTGACAAAATCACATTGTCTTACCTGTGTGATTCTCATCTGTTATATATAAATTACATCCATACACACTGCCTTTGGTAAGCTGCTCGACAACATCAGTGTTGCCACTTTCTTAGCACATAAATGTGTGCAGACAGCGGTGCTGGTTTCATGTGGTTACTAAAGTCACACAGACATTACACACTACCTTCAGAGGGAAAGGGTGTTTTGGACTTCAACTCTGAAGTACTGACTCTGGAGGATAGGAGGATGAAGGACAGTCATCAAGGAACTGGAACTTGATGACGGCCACCAAAGTCCACACCTCCCAATGTGTCTTCGAGTGGCACAAAACATAACACATTCATGCATACTGTACTTGGTCTTGTGGTGTACTTGGAAATGGAACAGGGTTTGGGCAGTGGCCGAGGACGTATGCAAACTTTGGACATGATTCTAAAGTATGGACCCTGGAGGGGACTGTGGAGGGGACCCAGGAGGACACAAGACCGCCAGTCTTGAATTTGAACAACGGCGTACTTAGGATGCATTCCTGTACACTTGGCTCTACCAAGTCCACGCAAGTTATTTGCTGATGCATCCTCGATAAAACAGGCGGGGCAGGAACATGTGCGGGTACTTTGTCATGTGATACTTTGAATTGAAACTGTAGTTAAGCAACAACTGATTATGTTTCTCAAGTCCACAAAAACACAAGTACAGACAAGAACGCATTGATAAACACCCATGTTCAACTTTGGTTTTGGTTTAGAGCATCTACACAAAAACAGAAGACTGGATTAGGCAGCTTGATCAGTCCAACACCATTGGATCAATTCAAAAATGAACAACAGATTCACTGATGCTGTGAAAAGCATATCAGTGAAGCAAAACAACAGACAAAACATTATTTCACTTTTAAAAAAGTAAACCGTTCCAACAGGGGTTAGCACTAGCCTTACCACCTTGTGTTGTGCTACACTGGCCTTCTAACAGTCCACACCTGTCATCCACTGACAACATCTGGTGCATTATGAATAGAAGAATAAAGAGGCTTATTGAAATCCTGAATAAAAACATTTAAAAAAAAAGTTAAAAGAAAGGGTAGTGCAAAACAGTGGGAAGTTTTCTGAAGTGTGTTGCAGTTGTCAAATTATAAATTAACATTATTTTTCAAAAGCACTAATTTTTCTCCGTTCATATACTGCATAGTGTCACCGGCAAGTTACACTTTACCCAACCTTTTTTTCCACTTATTCATCAGCAGTAGGAGGGGCATTTATAGTACTTCCGTTAACATGAACCTTTCTGCTTCTGCTTTTCTGTCTGTTGCCTTCCTTGAAATGCTGTACAGAACAGAACGGTTTCATAAAGGAAGACGCTGCAGCTTACAACATACTCTCAACACTCTAGATGCAGAGAATGTTACACACATGATAGGACAAGCAAAGAAAGACTGCAGAGCTGAAAAATAGGATAGAGTTTGAGGTTTGGGCGGTTGAGATACTAGACTTGGAATTAAACCACCAAATGATGATTTCACAGCGTGTGAAGGTAAAGTATGACACCAGTTCATTGGACGTACTAAACAGAGTAACAGTATCAGGTGAATACCAAACCTGGTTTTAGCTTCTTAGTTGTGAGGAGTTTCTACTTTTCAGTTTTAATTCATCAAAAAAAACAGAGTGTTATCTTGTACATCGATCAGGCGTAACATTATGACCACCTTCCTAATATTGTGCAGGTCTCCCTTGTGTCTCCAAAACTGTTGTGACTCATCAGAGAATGGACATGGGCCTTCTGAGGGTGTCCTGTGGTGTCTGTCAACATAATGCTGTTAGTGGGGGGCGTTTGGGTCCTATGGGTTGAAGGGAGGGGCCTCTGTGGATCAGGCTTGTTCCAGTTCATCCCACAGATACTTGTTCAGTTTGGGATCTAGTTAATTTGGAGGCCAGGTCAACACCTTGTGCTGTCTTTCATGTTTTTTGAGTTGTCCCTAAACCGTTTTTTTTTTTTTGTGTGTGTGTGCCTGTGTCAGGCTGCATCCTGCTGGGGATGGCTGCTGCCATCAAGGAGTGTCGTTGCTACGGCGTGGGGGTGCCTGGTCTGGTCTAGTGGGTGGTACATGTCTAAGTAACATCCACACCAATGAATGTCAGGTCCAAATGTTTCCCACCAGAACATTGAATTGTCACAAGATGGTCGATGTTATTTACTTCTCCTGTCAGTGGTTTTATTGTTCTGGCTAATTGGTGTATAATTATGTAATGATGTTATCATGGCTGTAGAAGATATCCATGATGTTATACCAGAAAATTAAAATGACTTGTCTCCAAACAGCCAACAGCTGACTGTACAAACTGATTAGCTAATTAGCAACATACACTGACTAAGCTCTCTTTCTGATCTACAAAATAAGCAGCTGAAACACTATGCTCCCAGTTAACAGACACTCACCTTCATCTGATTTCACCTAAACATGCAGAAGCACACACACACAGAAGCAGGTGTGATGACAGCAACTGCGGGAGCATGTGTGGTTGACCGGTGGGCCTGCCTACTGGACTGTGTTGGCTGTGGGAGTTCATGGCAGACCTATCTAGCAGGCTGGGGACCTGAGGCCTATTTTTACCCTCTCTCAGCACCCTCATATCACAACAGCTGTCCTCACATCTCGCCTGTCCACTGACAGGAATAGCCGGCCTATCGGAGCATTCCCCCTCTCCTCAGTCTTGCCGTTTCCCTCGGTGTGTCTCTAGCTGCTCACTCCGACCTCCTCCACTTTAGCTAGTTTTTCATTTGATCGGGTACTTTTGAGGACTATTGTGATACAGGAGTTGTGGAATTGCTTCACTCGCAGGTAGAACAATTTATGATACGCTTTTTACACCAAGCAAGGCTGTTAGTGAAAATCTATGACTACCATGGGACCTTGAGCCTCCACAGGCCTGTGGCACTATTTTTAGGCTTTGCTAAGCTAAGGGAGGCAGCTTAAATGGTTTTCATATAATTTAGTTTGGTTTTGGGTGTTACTTAGTTACTCCATTTCTCTCAGTATGAGGGAAATTGGTCTAATTTATGACTGACAAATAATATCATAATCTATCTTTTGAAATGTCCACTGTAATTTCAATCCATGTGTTTTCCTTTGTGGTTTTAATTGCCCTCTTTTGAGGGAGTAATCTGGCCCAGAGCCCTACTGTCTAATCCAAAAATAAACCTGTTAGTCAGTGTGCTAATTCAGTGACTCCAGATAAAACCCACTAACCCCAAAACCCTGCGCTAAACCTAGGAACTATCTCATACCCAGGGAAAGTTGTTGACTCAACATATCGAGCCAAGAACCAGTCCAAGGGATTTCTTGGTGGATTCAGCTTTGTGAGTACAAGTTAATTAGATAATTTTTAGGTAAACATTTGTGTAAACCGTGTGAAATGCAGGCATCGGTTTAGTCAAATGGTTTTCAGAACCATACTAGAACTTTAATGAAACTACAACCGCAATTATACTATACAAGAAACAGACGTTTACTGTTTGGCATAGAAATTTATATTTCTACTGATTGTGCTGCAAAACTGGCAAATTACTATAACAATTATAGTTTAGAGAAAAAATAACTTTTGTACATGAAACACGTCTCCACTTTTAGTTCAAAGGAAGGTTTAAGGTCGTCGTTTGCTTCCATACTGAGAGGATGTGTTGTGGTCAGCTTGGATCTGTGTGTTGTTACGATGCGGCGTGTCTGAGCATACATTTGAATGATGCATCAGAACAGAGTTGAGCGTATGGCATGGCAGTGAAACTGTTTCACCAAGTCACCAGTCTATATTTGTGGAAGTAAACTGGGCCACCACATTAGATCGTAATGTTAGTCAGTCAAAGCATCTTTATGTAATGTCAGGTATCTTGCTGGCTAACAGAAGTCAGTCCATGAATCTCTGTTTTATTGGGTTATATCTTTATATAGAACAATAGGCTGCGTTTGATATATTTGCTCTCGGTCTGCTGTTGCTGTTGTTAGCATCAACAGGTATACACAACAACTCCCGAACTTTATTTATTCATACCACTTGCTTGCTTGTATCATCCAGATCCGTTATAGCTACCAGTTAGAATTGACAGTAAAGGATGGTAGACAATCAGCTGCTTGGTGGCTGTGAGCATCCTTCACCTTTCAATTTGAGATCAGTCTACCTCTTACTTTTCATTTTCCTTTGTTGATCCTTAATGATGAAATTCTTTCTCTGGACTTCTTCCCATCCATTCGTACTCACGAAGAGTAGTGAGCACACTGGGAGCATAGGCTGCCACGTGAGCACCACATAGGTAACAGTTTTGTGGTTATTTGCTTGGTCAAGGTACCCCAGCCACAGGCTTAGAGTGGAGTTGGACCTATGTGAGCCAGTTCCAAATCGGCTCACATTGATTTTGCACTCATTCTGATATTTTATCATTCTTCCTTTTATAATGTTCCTCCTCCTCCTTCTCCTATTTCCATCTCATCCATCACAGCCCATGACAGCAGATCAGCAAACATGGCATTTTCATCTCGCTTTTCCTTCTGGGAACAAAAGGGAAGTCTCATTTGGACGTTTCACAAAGCACTCTTTACAATGCATGGTGTTGGATTGTTTTACACTTGTATTAACACGTGTGTTTTCTTGGGGTGTCTCACTAAGAATTTTAACGGATTACACACAGCATTACGTGACTGTAGATAACAGTTTTCTGTGACTTTGTACAAGGTTTGTCATTTGCCGGGGACTTAACCAGAGCACTTCCGATGCTGTGAGTTCATCGGTTGTTGAAATAGTTATCTTTGGATCACAGGATGCAGATGTTGCACAATATGTTTTATATTTATGTAAAAAAGAGATGGGTTCTAGAAATGTGCATGTTTTGAGGTTTGCACGGTGTGTGATGGACGGCCGCTTCATCGTTTTGATCTGTTTCCTGTTTTGTATTGACACATTTAGATTAAGGAAGAGAACAAGCCAGGCAGCAAAAGTGTAAGTAAAGACTGTCCACTATAGTTTTCATTAGGATACATGTATGTTACATGTATTTTCTGACAGAGCCCTGTTAGAGCTGTCTTACCAGCAACAAATATTTTTTAGAAAGATCTCTAATTGAAAGTACAACACGCATTTACGTATGGCTGAAACAATTAAATATTCTCCCAGTTGATTAGCCTGCTCATTTGATTATTCATTTTGTTCATTTTCACATCTAGATGGAGAAAATTACATTTATGCTTGAAAATTATTTAAATAATAATCATCAATAAGGTTGCTGATTTATTTGCCACCAATTGACTAACTGATTAGGTGGACTAACTGTTGAAACGCTACACATATTATTCATTAAGATAAGACCTAATACAACATTGGACCATTCATTTACGTCCTAGACGTCTCACGTTTTGTGAGCTTTGCTTGTGCCAGTGTTTTCAGACAGGATTCAGAAAATAATGCGCAGAAACCTTTCATAAACACACGCTTCAACCTAATGAAAGACACTTAAATGTCAGTAAGTACATGTTCATTAGATTATCTCGAAGAATACCCCAAAATTCTATAAAGTCAATCGGATGTGAGACATTGAATATCCATAAGTTCTGTTTGTTAGTGCGTTGCTCTAAAGAGCAGCTCTGTGTCCACGCCCATAGTGTTGTTTCAGCCTGTAAGAGTTGTAGTATTGTTTGTACTTGAGAAACATCTTCTGTAGTTAGTGGCGTACTGTAAGCAGCTCATTATTTGTTACAGATGAGCATCTATTATGGGATATTAAGGTACATGTATGTAGTTCTGGATTATAAAGTGTCGGTTACATCTGTGTACATTCACAAGAGTATCCGGCATTCATGATTCCCCGAATACATTTTTAAGCAGTGGTAACGCAGCGTTAGGATAAGCTGAACAACACTAAATCTTTCATAGTTTTTTTGCATTAAGGAAAACAGGCCTGTCTCTTTGGATTAGGTTTGGTGCTGTATGTATATCACTCAAGAGTCTTGAATCCTTTTACGACAAAAGGACTGCAGACACATTGAGTTCAATTGAACAAAACCAACATCTAGATTTTTTTTGCACAAAACATATACATACGTTCATTCACATTCTCATTCCTCCTCTCTTTCCTCTTTATGAGCAGTCAGACAATGATGGGCTGCCCAGCCGGGCCATGTCAGTGCCAGCTCTAGACCCTGGCAGGGGGTTATTACGGGCAAAAAGTCCACCAGTTTCCCCTCCAGGCTCAGTAGGGCGGTTCAGGAGCCCTTCGCCAAGCGCCAGGACACCTGTTAAAGTGCCGGAACGATTCAAAAGCCCTGAGCCATCATCAAGGATGGTAGCACAAATAAGGAGTCCTGAACCGCCACGAGCTCCTCTGAGCCCAGAGACTGTTAAAAGCGAGCAAGAACAAAACAGCACATTGGGCAAAGGCGTGGCCAATGGTACAGCCAATGGTAATATCAGCGTTCCAGACACCAACCAGTTGGATTCTACAGATGACCAAGGTCTGTCACGTAAGAAGGTGGTAAAGGTGGTCCGCCGTGTTGTCAGAAAGGTCCTACCCACAGAACAAGATGAGGCCGCTGTGCCACCACAGAAAGCCGACAAAGCTCCAGAAGCAGCCAGGCCTGCTGCTGAACTAACCAAAACAACGCCAGCACCAGCTTCGGTGTCTAAGGCCCAAAGGTTGTCTGCATTCTCTTTCAAACATGACGTCATAAAAACAGAAGAGAAAGATGATGTTTCACGAGGATTGATGAACCTTATGGTCCGAGGAAGAACAAGGGAGCTTCGTCCACAAATACGCAAGGATGAGCGGCCAGAAAAGCTTGAGTTGGAAAAGGAAAATCAGAAGAAGGAGGAAAAAGCTAAGCTGGAAGAGAAAGAAAAGGATATTAAGGAAAATAAAAGTACACCAAAGTCACATGATGTTAATCACAACACAACCACAGCCTCTGGTCCTCCTGTAAAAGATGCCATATCTCCAGTGGTTGCTGTAAACCCAAATAACACAGTTTCTGTGGGCTCAGCTACTGAAGGCTCAGCTCCACCGTCATCCAAATTGACTGCCTCTAGACCTTTATCGCGCCCAGCAGTTGTAGGCTTTATCCCAGCTCCCACGAAACCCTTGGCTCCACCTCCTGGCTTTATACCGGCACCCAAATCAACTGCTGCCGCAAAGTCAACCACTACAAACCCTCCTCCTCCTACTGGCACAGTAGCTCCAAAATCTTCCTCACTCTCTCCTCCATCACATCCTGTCCCAACCCTTAAACCCTCCCCGATTCCACCCAAATCAACTGCTGCCACAAAATCAACTGCTACAACAACTTCTCCTACTGGCCCAGTAGCTCCAAAATCTTCCTCACTCTCTCCTCTGTCACGTTCTGTCCCAACCCCTAAACCGTCCCCAATTCCACTGAGCCCTGTACTTCACCAGCCCAGTCCTGTTCCAATGTGTCCCCCTTCAGCGGTAATTCCCATTCAACAACCCACTACCAGGCAACACGAGGTATAGTGTCCGCACTTTGCATGCTAGTCAACCTTGGAGCCATTGGTGTGGAAATGCATGGCCCTTTGAAATGCATGCTTGAAATAAAAGAGCACTGTGGAGTTTGCCAAGAGGCACAATGTAGGTGTAAGACCTCAGTGTGGCACAGTTCTGGAGCCCAGCAATTCTAGAAACGTGAAAAACACCAGAATAATAATGTGTTGTTGCACCTTTCTCAGGAATAATGAGGTCAGTTGGTTTATTAGTCTGTACATTAGTGTGTCAAACACTTCTAGAACAAACTAGAACAATAAGAGCTTTATCATTACTGAGCGTTTTAGGTGGGCTGCCTGTTTTCTGGTAACCCAGTACAGCACATGCGTGCTCCAGTGAACTGGAGTCTGAACTTCCTTTTTGCATCTTGTTTGTTGGTTTGTTTAACAAACTGCAGTCTGCAGATGAAAATCACATCCACCGCACAAGCTCATAGGGACCACATGTTTGGTGCCACATGCCCAGACAACTGTAGACGATAATGTCTGCTCAAACATAGACAACGTTGTTTCAGAACCGATGACACTATCAACAAGGGGTTGACAGTGTTTGTGCCGTATAACATCTACAACTGTGTATGTCTAACGTTAAATCTCATACCGAATATTAGAAAAAGTTGGATTACTTAGCCTTGAGCACACATGGATTTTACAACAAAAATAAACAAACAAAATAACAAATATATATATTTTTCTCAGAATCTTTGAGAGTTTGTGCAATTAGGACTTTATTGAGTATTGGTTGAAAATACATGCAGCCAACAGACAATTTACTATACTGGTCTAATGTACATTTGGAAGACATGTAGTTCAAACTTTAAATATATTTTTCATTTGCAAGAAAGTCTTTTTTTTATGTGTCATGACAGAAATAAATGAATAATTGATAATTTAATGTTTGCTCTTTCACTCATCCATTAAAGACTCTTTGCACAATATTCTACTGTGCGATTGTTTGTATACAGAGTGCAATAATGTGATCAGATGTCTCAGTTGTTGGCTTGAGACGCATTTTAATGCCACGTGTGAACACGTGTACTTAAATCACACAGGACGCATGTTAATACCAGGTCTTTGCGTTTTTTCCCTTTGACAGAAGGACATTAACACAACAGTTTTTTGTTCATTGATTTAACTCCGCTATGTTGCCTCACATTTTCACATGCACCGTTTGCTTGTTTGAGCTTGTGTCTTTTTCCTAACCAGACGGTTGTGTTACTGCGTTTGTGGATATATTCATATTATGTCATGAATGCTTTTTGAAGCACCGCCGTTCACTCCTTATTTCTCAATATTACCCAATAACCCAAACTACTAATGCGATGTTGATGCTGTGTGTCTTTATGGATTCTCCTGTAGGGAGTATTTCTGTTTTTATGAAGAGAATAAATCCATATCTATATGTTTAGTAACTTTCTGTTTGTGTCTAGTGGGCTTTGCTTCATCTGTATCAGTGTGCTTAGAGTCGATGTGTTGCTACTTTGACCTGTAGGAGGCACCAGTCAGCCCCACCGAAGAGGCTCAGAGACGCCTGATGAGGATCTTCGGTGCTCCTGTAAATCACCCTGCCGTGCTGTCTCTCTGTCTATTATCGATGTCTCGTCTTAGCTTGATGTCTGTCTCTGTCTATTTCAACTCTATCCCCTACAAATAAAAAAAACACATACACAGAGTAAGCCCAGCTGTATAAACCTAGCGCCAGACTCTCTGACTTTGGACAAAATAACCTTCCTATGTCATATAACCTTCTACCAGCCACCCTGCACACTACACACTCAGTCACTCTGTTAAGGTTACACCAGTGCTCCAAGTATTACAGACAGGGTTGCTACAGACGTTGAGTGAGTGACCTGTAAACTGCCCCCCCAGAGCCTAAGACTGACCACTCTTAACAACTGCTCCCTTGGGCTGTTAGCATTCATTACCGTTCCTAACATACTGTGCATATTTACAGAGACACATTGTTTAGGGTGTATGTAGCCCTCTTGCATGGAGGGGAATAAATGGTCTACCACTTAGTCATGGCAGATTGAAACACAACTCCACCCTGGCTTTGCTCTCTAGCTTCACAGCACTTTTCAAGCATTACTAACTTTGACTGGACTCGTCAGCTATCTAAATATGTTGGTTTGTGTGGAATAAGTCGATGCGTAGCAAAGTTAATGTCCATGCCCTGTTATGCCAGCTCCAACTGCCAGCAATGCTGAAGTTCAGTTATTTAGATTAATTGACTAATTGTGCAAATTGTAGATCCACACTTCCAACAAACATTGCCATTTTGTCACTGCGTAGGTATCATTTCCACTCCATTGTTTCACTTTACAATTCCACTTTAACTTTTTCAGTCCTTTGTCAAGTGACCATGCTTCCTTTCTGTTGCTTGGATACACAGCAACTTCTTCATCAAGAGTTCCATGCTGACCTTGTTTTCATTTTTCTCCTGGTTCCTCCCCTCTTTCCTTTTTCTTTTCTCCATGCCTTACTCACACTGCTTTTGCCTGCTGTCGTTATCTCTGTGGCCGCTTTGTGGCTAAGCTGGAGCCAGCAGTCAGTGTTTCGTCTTCTGTCCAAGCCCCCATCTCTGCAACCCCGCAGCCCCAAGGCCCCCTCCAGGTACCGCAGCCCTCCAGGCTTCCTCTGGGCCTCCTGGTTGAAATTTACACTCGTGTGGTTTGTCAGTTATTCATTACCTTACTGTCAATGCTAAGTTTTGTGATCTAAATACCTTTGAAGGCATCTGGGTAACCTATTTTGCGTGAGAGCTGTGTATTAAAGAAAGCTCCGAGAGTAAACTACAATGGTTTGGGGATTTTAAAGTCTACTGGTTGCTTCGTTGTGCTGAATCTGAACAGTCAGAATATCCCTATACGCTTCAGAATTCACCCGACTACTTCTTCTGTCACGTCATCGTCGTCACAATAAACAATAGTGACATTACAAATCTAGCATGCTGTCACGCTGCCTACACCTTGTTCACAGTACATGTTGTATGCTTTCTATCACCACATGTTCAAAGCCTTCTCTATACTTTTTTACTTCCTGTCATTCTGGTACAGGTTGATCTTAGTTTAGATGGTTTTGGCAAAGTTCCGTCTGGTGGTTTTTATTCTTGAGGCTTGTGGAGCTAATGGACGTAACTGTCAACATGTCCAGAACTTAGTTTGTTAGTTTTGACTTTCTTTTCAGCTACATAACTTGAGTAGTTTGCCTCCTGATGTTTTTCTCTTTGATTTTTCGAAGCTTAATGACAGACTGTCCTGTTAGTTCACCACGAGCTGTAACACGGTGACACACAGAGTTGTATTACTTTTTTTTTTTTTATAGACAATTGGCATTGGAAGGCGTGCTATGCTGTGATACGTGGCATGTTTGATGTTTAGTCTCTTGATGATTTATCTGTGTATGTTTTTGTGGCTAATTATTATCTTCAGATTCTCCCTGGACACTAAATGTGTCACAATGACTCCAAAACATTATATCAAATAATTGCTCCAGTAACAGGTTATTTGTTTAATAGTCACGCGTGTAAAGTTGATTTCTCTCTGACAGGTGTGCCACATAAGTACACTGTGCCATTACACATTTTTGCATATGTGTATATATAAATGTGTGTGTGCGTCTGTAAAACGTGTGTTACTCACACATTATATAACTGTGACCTTTGACCTCTTCATGCTGGCAAATACACCAGGAATCAGATGAAGTGGAGTCTTTTGCCCTCCTCCAGGCATCTCATGCTGCAGCTAAGCAAACCCAGGTGTGGCTTGCACTGTGCCCGAGTGTAATTAAACCAACACCTCATCCCTCGATCACCCTGCTGTGTGGAGTGCTGTGCTGTGCTGTGCTGTGCCGTGCTCTGTCCCGTTCCCTGTCACACCAAATTTAAACCATTGATACCAAGAACTTGATTTAGTGTTTTTTTTTTTAATTTTTTTTATTTATTTTTTTTTTTAGGAATTGCATCCAGAAATAATTTGCTTTTCTTTTGGATTAAGGCCTTATTTTTAAAACCCATTTGTCTTAGTTTCCCTTCCTCACAGCCCTACCCCTTGCATTCACTGCACCAAACAAATCGAACCCCCCCTCCTGCGCCTCACACACCCATGAGTCTTGTCACATTGACATGTGTTTAGTTTGAAGTTTGTCACGCACAAACGTGAACACACACATCAACACAAAGAAGGAGCATGCATTGAACTGCATGGTCATCATCTTGATAATCAATTCCTTTGTACATTGCAGCATGTTGTGCTATCAGACTGGAACAACCTGACCATGAATGGTCCTCAGAAGTCATTTGGCTGTAATCATCATCGTCTGCTAATTTTAATCTTCATCCTTTCAGGTCAAGACCGAGGAGCAGATTGCAGCAGAGCAGGCCTGGTATGAATCAGAGAAAGTCTGGCTTGTCCACAAAGATGGCTTCTCCCTGGGTGAGATGGGATTTTTTGGCTTTATTTCACATTTTTCCTAATCTTATATGATCGCTCAGTTAATATGCAGTTTATAATTAGCGGTCTTTAACACCTAATTCTAACACCTACTATGTAAAATGAGGTTTGCATGATGTTTTTCTGACTTGGATCAGTTGAATAGTAACAGCAGTAATCATGTCTTGTGGAAGATTTGCTGTGTAGCTGCTAGCGTCAGCCATAAATCCATTAATGCTGATCTCTGATGAGCCTTAGCTGGACACCGTTAGGATGAAGATACTGATAAGAAAGAAGAAGAGGGCACACTATTGAGAGGTCTACTCACCCCTAAAGTGTCGCCTATTAGACCTGTAGCATAATATTATCATAATATCAGCTGTACAGATGCTTATCAGCCACAGCACATTTTGAAGGATCAAGGAAGCTAATAATTGCACAAAAAAACTACTCTATAGGCTATAACTTAGCTAGATCAGTTGTGTCAAGGCACAGGATTAATGCAAGCTAGCGTACTGTTGGTAGAACAGTACTTAAAAGTCAAATGTTTTATATTTAGTTATTTATTTTTTCCTTTTAATTAGCCAGTTCCATTAATCTGATGAGTAGGGGCACTTCTGTCAGGCTAACAGCTAGCAATGTTTCCTGTCTTGATTTCCTTGCCAGCCACCGTGGTGAAGACGGAGGCCGGCTCCTTGCCAGAAAACAAGCTGAGAATCAAACTGGAGCATGACGGGACAATACTGGATGTGGATGAGGACGACGTAGAAAAGGTGAGTGGTTACATCTTGTTAATGATGCATGAGAGGGGATCTTCACCAGCTCCACAGTTCACCACTGTTGATCCAAATAACATTTACAAAATATAGATCTTATCTTATTAACATCTGGTGATAAGATGGTAGATGACCTACAGTCTATTGGAAGTACATCACAGTATTTTATGTTACAGTCCTGCTTATAATTTTATACACTGATCAGCCACAAAATTAAAACCACTGACACCACTGACCACCCATCTAGACAAGACCATGACACTCTTTGGTGGCAGCAGCCATCCCCAGGAGGATGCAGACTGACACAGGCACACACACTAAAACGGTTTAGGAACAACTCAAATATGACAAACAGCACACGGTGTTGGCCTGGCCTCCATATTCGCTGTATCTCAAACCGATCAAGTATCTGTGGGATGCACTGGAACAAGATTCTGCAGGTTATTTTGTAATTTATAAATCGAAAATTGCCAATCATAACGTCCCCGGGCTCAACGTGTCGTTAAATTTTTGATTAAGAATCCAATACTAATATCAAAAATGTTATATTTACTGTTTTCACCATTTTACATCCATGTGCAGGCCAACCCTCCATCGTATGACCGATCAGAGGACCTGGCTTCACTGCTTTATCTGAATGAATCCAGTGTGATGCATTGTCTGAGGCAGCGCTATGGAGGCAACCTGATCCACTCCTATGCTGGACCCAACATGGTTGTCATCAACCCTCTCAGCACGCCCTCCATGTACTCTGAGAAGGTAAGATAAAGAGTCACCAGCCGATACTGCTGTTACATATTGCATTAACGGCCAGTGGTAGGTTCTTGTTGTGTGAATAACACAAGCAGCTGACGTGTCTTTAGCCTGAAAACTAAAGCGTCAATGGACTGTCTGTTTGAAACTGTCGGAAATGTTGAATTACTGGAAAGGTTTAAAACATGGTGGTCAATCATGATAAGTCTTACCACAAATTATAAAGCATCCCTCCCTCACTGTATCAGCCTCTTATCCCTTTATTTCTCCTTCCCTCAGGTGATGCACATGTTCAAAGGTTGCAGACGGGAGGACTCTGCTCCTCACATCTACTCTGTGGCCCAGTTGGCCTACCGCAACCTGCTCACCACCCGGCAGGATCAGTCCATCGTGCTGCTGGGCAAGTCTGGAAGCGGCAAAACCACCAACTGCCAGCACCTGGTCCAGTATCTGGTCTCCATCGCCGGCAGCACGGGTAAAATCTTCTCAGGTGAGTCCGCAGATAGGAAAGAGGGGATCTCCATTAAAAGCATTGTCTCTACATGTTGACAGAACAAATTTGGTCAATAATTTGATGGTTTATCTTGTCCCAGACTAATGATTCTTGTGAAAACAGTATCTTCAAGTTTGGCACAAATGTTAACTTGAATAAAGAAAAAATCTATTAGATGTTGGAGGTCAAAGGTCAGCAGACCATGCATTTTTCACGCAGGCCTTCAGTGACCTCCAACCTTATTCAAAACACCTCTTAATACAATCGTTATGAGCCACTGTTATAGAAACCATCAACAACATACAGATGCGCAATAAAACAGGAGTAACTTGTTGTTGGACAGTTAGCGAGCATTTCTACTGATACCTCAGAATAAATAATGAGATTTCTTCGCTCATGTTTCATTTTTTTGGTGACAGCTGAGAAGTGGCAGGCGGTCTACACCATCCTGGAGGCTTTTGGCAACAGCTCTACCGCGATGAACGCCAACGCCAGCCGCTTCTCCCACGTAGTGTCTCTGGATTTCGACCAGGCTGGGCAGGTGGCCTCCGCCTCCATCCAGGTAACATACAAACACGCACATATACACCCGCATAAACAAACAAACACACAACAAAGTGTACAGAAACTCTAGTTGTCTCCTGTTTAGACGATGCTGCTGGAGAAACTGAGGGTGAGCAGGCGGCCTGAAGCGGAGTCCACCTTCAACATCTTTTACTACATAATGGCCGGAGCAGACAGCAACCTGAGGTGACTCTTCAGATAATGAATTACATGCAGCATTCAGACTGCGTAACTATGAAGTATTCAAATCTATCTTTTCCTCTCTAGGATCTTGTATATAAACATATATTTGTCATGTCCAGTTGTGATTCCAACGGTGCTGTTGTTTTTTTCCCCCAATTTTAGTTCTTGATTTTGGTTTTTAAGGTTGGTGTTCACAGTTTCTCAAATGATTGTAGTTGTCACAACTCGTTAGAGCAGTTTAGACCACGTCTGCTGTAGCTGTTCCAGGATAGTTGGTGTTCATAGTAAAGGGATACAACCAGTGTGTGTCAGTCAAACAGTGTAGTCTGTGGGTCTAATGCTTTCCTGATCCCCTCCCAGCCTTTTGTTCTCTTTTTGACTATTTTAAATATATGTATGCATACTGTATGCTCTAATGATTGTAAAGCTGTCTGGGACAAATTTGTAATATTTGGTTAAATAAGTAAAATTATCTTGACTTAAGAATTAGCACATTTGTTTTATGACGTTTTAGGCCAGAGCTCATCTACCTATCTCTGAGGAAGTTCACTCTGCTCCAGACCTCTCTGCAGAGACTGTAGTCCTCATTGCCAGTTTCTTTTGAGTTATCTTTTGAATAGTCTCTTAATCACTCCTTTATTCACCTTTTTCACTGCTCCTGGTTTTTGGATTGAGTTGTGCTGGGATAGTTTCTCTCAGCAGCAGATAGTAGATATGATACACTTGGTAGCAAATGGGGAAAACACATGAAGACCAGCCTTCTAGGACAGGTATGATTAAACTTTAATAAGTAGTGTTCATAACATGTTATTAGGGCCTTAAATCTTCAAAGTCTCTGTAAGATTTTTGAACATAATGGCAAAAAAAAGATGGCCAAATCAGAAAACGATTGAACAAGTTGTCAATCTAACAAAATCACATCAGCTTATCAAAGACACTTGGCAGTTGTTTGGGTATTTCTTCTCAAACAGCAACACTTTGTCATTTCACTAGTGCAGAGCAGCTGGCTGATCCTACGTTATTTCCTCTCTTCCAGAACAGAGCTGCACTTTAACCACCTGGCGGAGAACAGCGCTTTCGGGATCCTCCCACAGTCTAAGGTGATCTCACTGCACAGTCCATCTGGGACCTGTCTTGTATCTGCTGAGCCGTATATAATCGCATTTATTAAATGTTAGAAAAGTCTTTTTATCGCTGCAGCATTTCACACTCCCTTCTGAAATCAGTAAACCTGAATCTGATTTGTTCTTCTTAAGGCTGAAGACAAGCAGCGAGCCGCACAGCAGTTTACCAAACTTCAGGCAGCCATGAAGGTGTTGGGCATCTCTGGGGAAGAGCAGAAGGCGCTCTGGCTCATCCTGGGGTCCATTTACCATTTGGGAGCTGCAGGAGCCACGAAAGGTCCGAACCTCCACCTTTCATTCATTTTCTGTAACTGTTTCTGTAGGATCGGGGGGTGGGGGGCTGGAGCCTGTCCAGCTGTCAGTGTCCACATTCAGTTTATATTGACTGTCATGTCACTGACTGCGTCACCTCATCTTTTACTGGTGACAAGGAAAACAAATGAATAATATATTACAGTGTACGGTAAAATCAATTTATACTCACACTGCAAGGCTTTTAATCACAGAAACAGCTCACTTCACTGTTCATTAGCCGTGTGAGGAAAGATCCCGGTGCCCTGCTTTGTGCAGTGCACCGTTCGATCATTACGTAGATTGAAGAGATGTTGGAATGGGCAGTCGAGGGAAGATTTTAAATATGGAGACGGATAAAGCCAGACTAACGTCAAAGCAGTAATTCAGTATTTGATTCCAGATTCAGCTCTGGCCACTTCTCAGTAAATAGAGACCACAGAGTTGAATAAAGGTGACTCTGACAATATCAGAGTGGACATTAAAAGCTGCACAGACAAGCAGGCAATGAAGAACCTACACTGTACGTTTGACTTGCTTTTAGCTTGTAATTTCAGTTTAACATTGTTTTAGTCAGCTGCATTTTAGAGCTTATTCTTATTTTAGCATTCATAAAGAATTCAACATTTCCCTGCAAACTGCTTCCCTGCCCTGCCAACCACACATACAGGTACATGTCCCTTACCTCATTACCACTATGAGGTAACACGTTTCTGCTCAAATGACCGGAAAATCCTCCTCACTTCGAGTAAAATAGAAATCTCATTGGAACTTGACTCTCCACCGGTGGCCACTAGGTGTCAGTCTTGACATTTGAAAGCATTTCTCTAAGCAGTCAGAACGGGTGACTACAATAGCTCGGGTGCAGGTTTTTCCATTAGATGCTGTAAACTCATATAGATTTTTCTGCTTGTAGTGTGACGAATGCTAGAAAACATGAGGCGTCACTCAAATTCCATTTTATTAAACATTTTATTCAAGAGCGAACCGTATGTCCAAGTTCAGGTTACGAGACAACTGGTCTGGACGCTGTGCATTTCTTAAGGATTTGTGCCAGGAGACATTTTTGTGTTGAACAAGGAAATGGCCTTCAAAGTGCTTCAATAGTCTAGCCTGACTTTAGTGTCTGATATTTTATTGTACTGTGTAGAATTAAAGACCAAACCGTAAAAAAGCCCTAATCAAAAGTACACAAAAGTGTGTGTACAGGGTTGTCAGATTCTACATGTGACAAAGTTTACTAAGAGGCAAGTCAAGTAAGTATTTGAGGGCGTTCAGTCGATGTAGTGAGCCACACACGTCATGCTGCATTGCCTCACGTACTGTGCCTAGCTAGTAGACGATGACCATGACCGCCGCTAAACATTATATTTTTTCTGAGTGAAATGGTGTTCTTTTTGCTTTTTTATAACAGCGTGTTCATTTCTTTGTGAGTTTAGCTGATGCTGTCGCCACATCGGTAACGCACTTGGAGAGCTTTGCCGTCCAGTCAGTGCTCAATGTGGAACTGGATGCAGTGAAAGTCAAACATACGCACAATAACTGCATGCACTGTGCTTTCGTATGTATAAATGGAATAACAAGCACACCTCATCTGAGACTGGATGAGTAGTTTTTGTACCTCTACTTCAACATGACAAGCAGTCACAGAATTGTAGCTTGCAGGTTCAGCAGTTTTGAGCCTTTATTTATTTATTTATTTATTTATTTAGAGGGCATCTTTTACTTGAGTTGCTTGTCTGGGACTCATTCCACGGAGTTTCATTTACCCGGCAACTCAGGTGACAAGTCAAACGTCACTGCTGCCTCTTCCAAAGCATGATGGTGGGATATCTGTGTTTTTCAATGCTAATGTTTATGTTTCCCTCGTGTCTGTGATGAATTGATGAATCCTGAAGCTGTTTTATCTCTAACCCTCCCTCTCTCTACTTGCATGTTTGCATGCCGCGTCCTATGAAACGCAGACGGGGATGAAGGTAATGGCAAAACAACACAAGCTGTTGACTGTTTTTCACTTAAAAAAACTTTCTTTCAGAGCCCTCGTGTTTGTGCTTTCTGTCTTAATGCCTTTATCATTCCTCCCAGACCTGAAGTCATTAGCATTTTTATTGTTTCTGCTCCTCCTCCTCCTCCTCCTCCCCCCCCTCCTCTTCATCTCCTTCTCTCTTGTGTTTTTGTGTTTGCTCCACGGCAGCTCTCCCCGTTTCTCCCGCGTTTCGCACTTTTCGGTTCTGTAAGATGAAAATCGCGGAGATCAGAAATATGCTGTCACTTTAAAGTCTTTCCTCTGATGCCTCTCCGTGTCTCCCCCCATTTAGCTACCGAATTCCTGTCACACTACCGTGCGTTCTCCAGCAAGCAAAGTAAAGCTTGTTCTGTTCCACTTGTCTTTAGTTAGGCTTTTGACTCTCTGCAACAGACCTTACATTTCCCAGCTCACCCAGTGTGTCCCCGTGAAGTTTCTGCTTGGTAGGGGACTCCTGTTGATTCTCTGGCTCTGTGTCTGGGCTCTTTGATTGGTTGGCAGCACAGGCTGTCATGTTGCCTTGGATCATTCTAACACATGTGCTTCCAACTTCCTCTTGACTAAGTAGAGATGCACTAATCATCAGTAGTGCCTGAATAGTTTTTTTGTTTTGTGTCCTTCCCTTGTCATTTATCAGAAAAAAACTTCTTAGCTTTATAAAAGATTTATTTAAGATTTTCCAATGTATTTAGTGGCAAGAGTTTATCATGTTTTAGGGAGAGATTAATGCCGCGTTTATTTATTTTTTTAAATTTCCATACCATCTAAATTTCCGTCCCCCTAATTATTAACATAGAGTCCGATTGTTTTTACTGGCTTAATATTAACCCACCAGTATACTGACTCAGTCATGGACGCCGATCAGCCACAACATCAAAACCACTGACGAGTAAGTCAGTGACAAGTAAATAACATCTTCCATCTTGTGTCAATACAGTGTCCTGCTGGGAAACTTTTGGATGTTACTTAGACATGTACCACCCACCTAGACCAGACCAGGCACCCCTACCCCATAGCAATGTCAGACCCTGATGGCAGCAGCCATCCCCAACAGGATGCAGCCTGACACAGACAAAACAGGTGTTGACCTGGCCTCCAAATTCACTAGATCCCAAACTGATCAAGTATCTGTGGGATGCACTGGAACAAGCCTGATCCACAGAGGTCCCTCCCCTCAACCCA